>JZLH01S0595352.1:63901-74224 GCA_001188425.1 Eucidaris tribuloides | reverse complement strand
AATTTTTCAGCTTGAAATGTAAAAAGCAAGGTGGTGGTGGTGATAGCGGTGGTGGTGGTGGCGGCGGTGGCGGTGATGGTGTCGGCGATGGTGGTGGCGGTGATAGAGGCGTAATAATTGCTGAAAACAAAATCATCATCATTGCTCTGTAACTCGAGCGCCGAGATGTGTTTTTAGATACAGAAACTTCCCTATAGATCGAAATCAAACTTTTGTCAGGAGGATTATTGTCTTCCGTGCTAGTAAATCTTGACAAAATCATTAGAGTCTTAGGGAGACATAACAGAGAACGTTATGTTCTTTCCCACACATACAAGAATTCTATTCTATCGACCCTTTGACTCTCCAATCGATACACATTGACTTGAAATGTACAATGAATGTTTTCTTTTTTCCTGTCCAAGGTCCCGCCAACTTGCATTCAAGCATGTTAAGGGTTTAAAGCACGGAGCTATACCTCAATGGTTAACATGGTTGACGTGTTTCAATGTTGCAAATTCATGCGATGCTGGGAAGTACCTGTTTTGTTACCAAATTATGTTCGCCATAATTTCTATCCGTGAAATTGCTTCCTGTAAGTAGTAGGGAATTGATTTGTAAATTTGTTAACAAAACACCATATTTTCGCTTCATTCTACAGATCCCACATGACATTTCCTGAAAGTAATGCAAAACATTAACACAACAGTGAAATACAGTCAGGGTACTTTATCGACTTGCCAGATATATGTGCCATAAATTTCTGTTTCGAAGTGCATGATCCATGACTGGTCCATATAGCGTGTTATGTTTTCAGACTCGAGGGAAAAGTATGACAAAAGAATGTGTATTGTGTATACACGTTGCCATAGAAACATAATTTTCGTATACTTTTTTCATGCATCATCAACTGTAGTTCACCGCAGGGATGTTGATTAAAGGATGACATTCCACGGACAATTTGATTGTCCCCAGACCAGATCAAATTGTGCCAAAAAGAAAATTTGGGGAAATAGACCGTAAACGAACTTGGTTCATTGGATGTAAATAGTTTGTTCTAAATGACACAATACTTGTGTCACCATTGTGTGAGATGGTTGCTGTACTGAAAGTTCGATCTCCAACCAACAAACGTTATAAGGGACTACTTTATAGAAGTGTGTATGTGTATGTGTGTGTGTGTGTGTGTGTGTGTGTGTGTGTGTGTGTGTGTGTGTGTGTGTCGTTCGTTGTGTCGTGTGTGTGTGTCGTCGTCGTCGTATGTGTGTGTGTGTGTGTGTGTGTGTGTGTGTGTGTGTGGCTCATTTCTTCAGAGTTCAAGCCCTCCTCGGTGCATAGGACGAGACATTGCTCGCGGACAGGGGCGGTGGAACGTACTTTCGTTGGGGGGGGGGGGGGCAAAGCCAAAAAAGGGCACTTATAATGTCAAAAGGGGCATTGGGCCGCAAGCAGATATTTCACCATCAGATTAGGTGTTTGCTTGAAGATGCTGTTTTTAGACGGCAATCACCGAACCCAACCTCTTTTAAATGTTTCCGATTTGAAACATGAAATCTATAGGCCTACACATAATCCGCGAGCGAGCGTAGGCGAGCGAGCGCGGTTTGAAAAATTTAGAAATGTTAAGTTGTAAAACTCGCAATGTGGTCTATTCTGGTCTAATAACAGCACTGATTTTTGTAGTATTACAAAAAAAAAAGAACATCTGTCTAGATCAAACTTTCTGCTTGACAGTAGCTGTTTCTTCACGGTAATACTCCTTTGAGCAAAACCTTTTTGAAGGGGATTTCTGATCGCTTAAAACATGAAATATACCTTGCGAGCGAGCGTAGCGAGCGAGCGGTTTTGGAAAAATTTGAAATTTTAAGTTGTAAATACTCGCTTTGTGGTCTGTTCTGGCGCTAATTACAACTCAAATACGTTAGTGAGGGCAGAGATGATAAACTAGTTCGTTTGATTACAAAGTCATGATGCACATTGCGAATACTTGAAGTTCTGCTGAAGAAAAAGGGGCATTCTTCTTACGAGGTGATTTTCTTTGTTGAAGAGAAGAAAAGGCGACCGTAGGAAAGTTACCTCACGAAAAACACTTTTTTTATCGCTTGAAGAGTATATAAAATAGGGCCATGTAATCACGGAAAAAAATTGGAGAGGGTCCAATTTTTGCAACCGCAGACGAGAGGCCAAATGCCCTTCTAGGTACATAATGTGCCTCTTCTTTGAACAAAGTATTTTCTTTCTCTATTATGTGCCCCATCAGACAGTCAAAGGCAAAAATACATAGAATAAACAATAAAAAAATAAAAGAAAATCACCTCCAGTGACGAATGTGCGTATATAAAGGTTTCACTGCACTCAGTATGCGTTCAAACCAAGATAAGGCACATTCAACTTAGAAAAAAAGGGCATTATTTGCCTTCAATTAAAATGGGGAGGGGATGGGGCAAACAGTAGTATGGCATAATTTTGCTACCACATGGGGGCATTAAGAGAAGATGCTAAATGCCCTTTTTAGGCACAATGTTGAATATAATTTACCTAATTAGGCCTATAAGTGCCCCGTTAGGGGCAAAAATAAATAAAAATGAATATAAAGAAGACAAATATCGACAAAAATGAGTAGACTAAAAAAGGCGTCATTTCACAAAGGGCACATTTCATTTTGAAAAAAAGGGCATGCGTCATTTCACAAAGGGCACACTTCGTTTTGAAAAAAGGGCATTTTTTTGCTATCCAAAATTTTTGGGGGCAAGTGCCCCCCCCCGGTTCCGCCGCCCCTGCCTCCGGAACACTGACAGTTTGGAGTAAAAGGGGAAAAATAACTACTCTTACAAAACATGACAAAAGTAAAGTCATTGCACAGAGACATCGAAAAATGCGGTCTTTTACACCTCTTAACCGTGCTACATAAATCAGAAATATGCATGAACTCAGTTCACCTGGGTATTAAGGAGTAACTGTGTATATCATTTTCCACTAATGATTATTGAGGCGCTCAAATAAAAGTATAAGCTTTAACATTGGGTCTGACGAAATGTTATTCCAACTTATCGGCAACGGAGGGTTCACACCTTCTTTTCCGAGAAGGTGATGAGTGACAGCGCTGAGTTTAACTGGTATGGCGTGTTTTCGCGAAAGTAAACTTCATCTTGCATTGCACAAACGCTTTCCTTTGTTACATTTATTGTGTCTTCCTTCCTCTCCCTCTCCCCATTCACTTCAAGTGAGACTGACACCATCTCTGTCAATTGCTGTCGAAAAAGAAGACCCCTCTTCTGAAAGGCGAGTAACGCCACAAAGACCGTTTGTTGACCACACCTTATTGTCCGCTAATGCACTTCACATTGTTACGCTGCCCCCATTAAAGACTCATTAGGGGGTTCAGTGGTCAAGCTGGGCCACTTTGTATTTTGTCGTTTGCCCCCTGACAAAAGTCAGCTCTCGGATGTAATTCATCTTTCAATCGCACTCGAGTTATAAAAGGATCTCGCACCAGTTCTGAATGTCCCAACCAGTCGTCAACCAGTACATTTCAAAAGGAGCATCTCCCCATGATGTGGAAGTACCATAGGCGGCGATCGGGGAGGGGGACGGGGAGACGTGTTCCCCTCCCCTCGTTTTTTCCAGGGGATCACCCCCCCCCCGCCCCGATTTTTGATGCTGACAATTTTTTGTCAAATCTTTAAAAGCATTTTTGATCGATTTTGTATCTGCAAACCTGTTCAAAAGGCGAATGTGACGGAAATAAGCTATTAAACTCTGCGGGGAAGGATGGTCAAAAGTCAAAACTTTCTACTTTTTAACAATGACAAAATGTGTATGACACGCGCAACAGAACTTGTGTAATTCAAAGAACATCTCGTCATTTCCAAAACAGGCTAAGAGATCCTTGAAATTCTATAGGAGTAATGTTCTCGAAAAAGAAATCAATAAAGGCTATATTAAAGTGATAGGCTAACATTGTGGAGCATCAATTTAAAAAAATTGTCAAATTTTGATATCTGCACTACATAGTAGTGTTCATATGGACAAATAAACACCCTAGAATAAAAAAAAGGTTTGGAAAGTTACACTGCCAATGGCAAGTTATGCATGAATAAACAATTAAAACTTGGGGCGAGTTTAAATAGCCTAGGTGTACACACAGTAAGTCTATGGGGGAAAATGGGAAGGTGAATCCGATCAACTTTCGATTTTCACTTTTTTTAAAGCACTAAATAATCATTTTGAAATAAAAAAAAACAAATCAGGGCGTCATTTTTAGACCTTATCAAAGACAATGGTAGCATGGGGAATCGTGAAACTCCGATTTTTTTAACTGTGGTAAATGTTAGCCAATACCTTTAATATAAAGAATTATTGTCCTAGATATAAATGAAATCACATTAATGGACTATGTACGGCAGAAGTGCGTTTTAAAATGTTGAATGATTGACGCTTATTGGTAGATTTCATATAGCTTTAGAAACAGTCTATGGATTTTACTACATTCCTCAAACATATACGATATAGATAACTCCTAACGGTTGCAAACTTAAATTCGTGCCTCTGTGGACTTAATGGATTTTAAATGAACGTTGTTGAAACCCTAAAACCCGTGAATTTCATAAGTAGATGTAAATTGAATTCCTGCTATCAATTCAAATTTGGTGAACAAAATGTATGTACTTACATCTAATACTACTGGCCACAAAATATCAGTGGGTGAGTGGTTATTGTTTTCTCTTTATACTTACGTATGAATTAAACAAGTGTTGATTTAATAAGGTACGGAGAACCAAAATGACGTAAATTAAAAAATCTTACTAAGTAATAAGAAACAGACTAAACACTATAGGCCCATGGAAGTAATAAAAATACATTACTGGGTAAAATACGCCGTTGTTTGATTTATTAATACGTGATGTGGTATCATATATACATGCGCGCGCCAAAGACACAAAGTAGGCAAGGAAGGTGGACCATTATAGGACCAAGAATTTCATGTTGAAGACAGTGTAGACATTATTTCCTCTAAGAGTGGAGCATAATAGATACATGGTGTCAAATGTAATTAAGTTATGTCACCCCTGGTTACCAAGCACTTAGAGATTCTTAACGTATCATTAACGGTTCTGCAAATGAAGTCTAGTCATTAAGAAATCGATTTGGATTGAATGGGCGGAGTTTGAATCGCATGATCGGCAGATGCGGCTAATGGCGTCCAGTGAATAGCGACTAGTTGTCTCTTATATTACTTACATTTATACCAAACTATGATAATACACTCCACATTAACTGTTTTTATAAAGTTTAATTGTAGTGGTGTGTTCCGTATACTATTGACTTATATATGTTTCTAATCCTGATAGACACAACTGCAAGAAAGTGAAACATGCTCTGCCAGGGTTCAAATAAACAACAAAACTGTCAATGTCCCAAGTGAAAAAAAAAAATCTGGGCTACATATTCCTTCATGCTATATGTCTGTCGATGATAAGGTTATAAAATGAAGTCTTGGAAAAATGTGTATATACTTTAAAACGATCTTTTTAGTTACTTGTTAAAAGACGGTCAGATCTATGAGGCTAGTTTTGTCAGTCGTGAAATTTCTCCATGTAGTATACATCACACGGACTTATGCTTCTTTACATTTGCATAAGTCACGTTAAACGTTTGTTGATGGAGTATTCATCTTGACTCGTAGAGAGCGATTTTATACCGTATATAGGAGGCCAGCGGAATATTAAGTGGATGAAAAGATTATGCTGCAAATTAATTTTCATGTTGTTTTTTAATGTGGAGAAGATGGTGGCGAGTGTGGATCAGGAAAGCTGATTGCTCTTACTATCAGCAAGAATGGAAATTCTACATTGGTGCATTATTCGGGTTGTAATGATGATAGTGGTTGGTTCAGATTCACGGTTTGCATGTAGTCATTGTACTCTATACAACTCAAATTGACGATTATCTGGATAGCGCGATAAAATACCTAGAGTAATACGATTAGTCATAGAGAAAGCGTTTTCTACCTCAGTTTCAGATTTTGGTATTCAGATGATTTTGAAAGATTTCAGCAAGACGTTGTGCGAAAGAGGAAAAAAGTAAACACACACACGCGCGCACACACACGATTCCACATAACAATTTTTTTTTAAAGGTGGCAGGGACAGAAATTGTTGCACGGCGTAGGGGTGGGAAAATTACAGAAGATCATAAATATAGCTTATTTCTTGATACATGTCTGGCCAACGAATCTATTCTGTCACGAAGGCAGGCGTTAAAGGCATCTTGGTCGTACACAAAAAAAAACGAATTTAGCATCTAAATCCCTATTGACGGATTTAGACCCTAAATAATCTATTAGGTCTTTCAGGTACGTTCGGCGGATGTTATATCTTATACAGGTCCTAAGTAGTGAGACACAACTGTTGTAGCCAGGAAAGGTGAAAATTGTGGATGAGCATTAGTAAGATTAGTTATTCAAGGCGGCCTCGCGTGCGTTACATGTAATGGATTTTAACTATTTTTAGTGTAGCACGATCGTATCTGTTCCCGGAAATTTTAGACCCTTCGGCAGATAACATACTGCTACTCGAGCTGCGTAGTGGGGAAATTAACGCATGAAAGGAAAGACTATGAATTGGACAAGGTCTCAATTTGGGAATAAAACTATTTTAGCATATCAAGTAATTATTCACGGATTTTACTGTATAATTCATCGTTAAATCACATGCTGTACTCTTATTGACATGAAATTAGTTGTGTGTAGCCTTTGATGATTAATTTCTATCACGGCACAGTGATAACAATACTGTAAATTGAATCCTGTTCCTCACAAATAACCAAATCAGAAATTTTTCAACCAGGAGATTGGCCAACTCACTGTGGTAATAACACTGGTATATGTTTTCAGTTCAGTGTGTTTTTGGGATTTTGACTACTCCCAAATCATGCATTCTCTTTATTCAGGAAACGGAATGGGATAATGGGGTTTGTAGCTTCATGATAGGATCGGATAAGGATGAATACGGCATTTTTAGAGATGATGAAGAATAAGGACGCAATTAATACAAAGTCTTTCGCATTCAAATGATAACGTTTATGAAAATAATTGGGCCGTAATAAATGTTAAGGACACCCTTTGAGGACTCAATGAGAGTTAATGAATTATGAAGTATACCATGGATAGATCGAAATACGCGCTTAGAAAATACCGCACGGAGGTGTTTTCATGACCATGATCAGATTTTCCGGACAATGGGATGTGAAATTGAGATTTTTATTCATATTGAATGGGTACTTTTATAATAATTATTGTATCGTTGGCGGGTATTACAGATACGACAAAGCAGGCTCTATAGTCTGTATCAAGCAACGAGGGAAACAGTGCTCTGTAATTAGAGATGCTCTGAAGAATGCTTAGATCTTTAATGATGGAGAATCATTATAGCTTAATTTTGATATTGCGGAAAACTGTTTTTATGTATTAACTGAATGAGTCCATTCAGCACGTAATTTTCTCAAATGCACGGGATTCACATTGTTATGAATCATTTTATTCGGCCCGGAAAAATGTGGTGATTCAGCGTAGTTTAAGAGTGTCGATTAGAGGCATCGGCTATCAATTTCCGTTTCAGATGGGGTATAATTAAAGATGTAAGCATACAAGTTAATATTCTTCTTGTTCTTCTCTTTCTTTGGTTCTTCTTTTTTTCTTCGTCTTTTCTTCTTTCTGCCGCCCGGATTTCAATTATTGTTTATTGTTCATTATTTATTGTTATTATTATTATTATTATTATTATTATATTATTATTATTATTATTATTATTATTTATTATTATTTTATTATTATTATTATTATTATTATTATTTATTATATTATTAATTGATTATTTATTATTAGATTTTATTTTATTATTATATATTATTTTAGGTATTATTATTATTATAATTATTATTATTATTTCTTATTATTATTTTATTATTATTGTCTATTATAAGACACTATGGCACCGTGAAAAAAGAAGATATTCGTAATCATTCAGGTAATCGACCAAAGAACAGTGAACGAATGTGATTTATTTTTAAAATTCATTTGTTGTTTATATCTAAAACCTTATATTCTGAGGGGTAGTGAATATTTCAGCATCATTACTATTTTCAACAGTTTCGAACGTATGACTGCAGAAATCAAGGTTTCGAATGTTTTTCACAAAATCGTTCAGTTCGCAAGTTAAATGGTAATTGCGGTTGGCATATTGTAGAATTCACAGCTTTGAAGTATAGGTGGTCTTGTCAGGTGTTTATCATCAACTTGGTCAGAAAGTCAATTGTTGGTATCTTTTGCTTACATATTCTTTAATTTTTTCCTGTTCAGAAGCAAGTTCGACAATACATTTCTTGGCATTCTCGTGAGTATATGCTCACCCTCACAAAATTATATTTCTTTCCCCACATAATGTATTTCTTCGGCCATCCTAACACCTTGTTCACTGAAGTGTCGCTGCGACCACTGATGATTGCCAACAAAAGATTGATTTTTTCTGCCTTGTCTTGGACTGCAAGAAGCGTCCAAGTCTCACTGGTCACGGATAATGACTTACCCGCCGTGAAGACGGATATTTAAGACGGTTGTTTTCTGAATGCTGTTACGGAATCTAGTTGGAGGCAATACAGTGCTTATTATGCCACCACTATTTCAAATATGTTTTAAACGGTCAGAGAAGTCCATGAAAAATGGCTTTACTTGAAAACGGTAATTTTGCATTCCGAAATTATGCACGAAATCGAATAGGGGTACTACACGGGCAAACGTGATAAATTCTATTGTTGAAGTATTTTACAACTGATCCTACATAACCCAACATGTGAAGGTGTTTCTTTGACAATAATGGAAAGTACGAAGTCTGACAAGCGTACCGGCAGTATGTATTACAGCAATGGTTTTCGTCCTATGGCTTGACTCTTAAATAGATAGGTGGTGGTCTACTCCATTTCGGAAATTGTTTTCAAATATTCAATGAGAACTTTTACTCAGCGAACGAGTGAACAAATAACTACATGTTGCTACCAGCTGACTCATCTACTTATTTAACTGTTTTACTGGGTTTTCAAAGGGGTTTTACTCATCATACTTCATGTAGCTGGACTCATCATACTCAGCTGACTCAGCCATATCATTTAAACTGTTATTTACTGGTTTTTTTTAAAGGTGTTTTACGGTTACACAAATGCGCGTAACAGTACTACCTTTTTTATCTCAGCATCCGATAGACCTGTCTGCCAAAATATTGCAAAAAGTATATTTTACAAATGTATATGCATGTACACGCGAGGTGTAATACCTGCCAGATATCGCAAACACGTATTATGTTGAATTTTCACTGGGAAAGAAACTAAAATGTATCATCGAGGAGTGATGATTGACAGCGGTCATTGATAAATTTCTCAAATTTATCTATAAAATATAGACATTCTTGACTTGCAAATGGACTTATGTTTTACGGGAGACTGTGATAAATTATGTTTCGCAATAATCTGTGCAAAGTTTATAATTGTCTCATCGATGTTCTTCCCGTTTTCTCATTGCCACAGCCCGATTCGGGTTGTGCATCACACACACAAACATATAATAATATATATATTATATAATATACATACATAATCGACGATAAGGTTTGGGAGATCTCTGGCCAGGTCTTTTATAGTACACAAAATATATGAATGTGGGAATATTTGCCAAACAAAATTCTTGTATATTATACATAAATTGCAACTATTACCCGTATCTGATTTTTACAAAGGCGAGATTGAAAATGATGTTCCCGTTCATGTTTGTCACAAATGGACATTTACTATTACTTTGGAAAACAAACCCACTTTTTGCTCGTGTTAGCAGTTTAGAACTTTGGCGAACATGGTGACGTCACAGTGAAGTACAATATTATCACATAAATTTATGTTTCCGCGTATTCAACTTCAATTCTCATGGATATACGTCAGACTGGAAGTTGAAATAATGTAATCCGCAAAACTCGCAAACGTGGATGAGTTTTAACGAAAACGTGATTTTCTCATTCTCACGAAAATATAGCTTCGGTAACAACAAATTTAGATTCTTTTACGTCATCGTTTCAGTGAAGTATTGGTTTCATTGTTTTCATCCCCGGCCTCAAGCAACGAAGCGAGATGTCACCTAAAATTATTCACGTCTTTAGTCTCTTGCCTGATGAACCTCTGTCTGCATTATATCCTCATTACTTATGGCGGCGTCTGCTTGGAAAATAACGTGGACATGCTATCAGCCGTGTATGAATGCCACCGTATTTGCAACCAAACTGATTCATTCGAATTATCTTCCAT
>JZLH01S0595352.1:19875-33627 GCA_001188425.1 Eucidaris tribuloides | reverse complement strand
AAATACACATCAGCAAGTAAAGAGGACTGATTAAATGGGAATCTGATTAAATAGAAATAATAGGCGTACGTCAAGTTTCCCCATTGATTCACAGATTTTATACTTCTATTTTACTCATTACAATTTAATGAATTCACTCCAATGTTTTGACAGTTTTTGTAGATATCATAATTCCATGAAAATGTATTGGCTTGATTTAGAAATGACGTATCAAACATCAATGCACTCGAACAGAAATACACATCCCTGCACTTTGCACTTTAAACGCGGAAGAAAATAAGACTCTACTTACTAAAGTAATAATAATAGGCGTACGTCAGTTTTTCACGCTGATCCATAGCCTTGATATTCCTATTTTACTCATTACATTTCAATGAATTCATTACAATGTTTTGTTTCATAGTTTTCCATGCATGACATTTCCATGAAAACGTTTAGGCTTGGTGGCGATCTGACGTCATAAGTATATTGCGATCGAATGGAAGTAAACATTCATAAATTTCAAAAGGCGATTGAAAAGAGGTGCTGAAGTCAAAATATAATTATGTCAATTTTCATCACTGACCCATCTCTTTTACAGTTTATCTTCACGTATTAGAATATTGTGATTTAGTTTTATCTCTCATTCAATTTGCATCAATGTTTGGCGTAGTTTTGATATGACGTCTTAATCGTTTATTGTGATCGAATATAAATAACCATAACTATCCATACACTTCAAAACTTGAGTGCAAAGGAAAGAAGTAAGAATACAATCAATTTTACATCACTGATCCACAACTTTGACGCTTCTATAATCACGCATTGCATTATAATGATGTCATTGTTGCATTGTTTTGGCTCATATTTTTTCACACATTACATTTCCATGAATATGACATTGTATTGGCTCGGTTAGATATCAAGTCTTCAAAACAATTGCCTATTTATTGCGATCAAATAAGAGATAACCATCTACACACTTAAACACGCGATTGAAATGGAACGAAGTAAGAATATAGCTCAATTTCATTACCAGGATTACTGTTCCCTAACTTTGACGCTTTCATAATCATGCGCATTGTATTTCAATCATTCAATGAATTCATCAAAATGTTTTGGCTCATCATTCATGCGTTGCATTTCCATAAATTATGTTTGGTTTAATTTGTTTCGATATCACGTGTGAAATGCATTTACTTATTAATTGTGACGTCAGCATCCGTGCACTTTAACACTTTGGGTGCTGGGTTGTTTTGGACTTACGTGTATCACCTTTCAAAAATGTATGTTTTTCTATTTAAAAAAAATCCAAATGCTGTTGAGACAAGACATTTTAGCTCATTTAGTCGGTTCAATGTGTCTTCATTTTACGATGAATATCATTGGTAGGAACTTCAGTGACGTTTGTCATTCGATTAAAATGTATGGAACTGATTGTCTTGTCGGCGCACCGGTGGGCCGATGGCACCCAAAGTGTTAAAATACGCGAGTGATGTAAATTAATATTTGTTTCAATTTTCATCACTATAATATTTGATACTTTTGTTTTCATGCATTGCATTTCATTGAAAAATGTTTTGGATTAGTTTGATATGACGTCCTATCGAACATATGCCATTTCATCACTAATCCAGAAGTTTGACGCTTTATTCATATTTCCATGAATTCGTTATCATGTCGTGGCTTCGGCATTGAGTCTGAAACACAATTACGTATTTATTGCAATCCTATGGAAATTCACATCAGTGTACATCAACTCACGAGTGAAAAAAAGTGGTTATATATCCCAGGATATTATAACTTCACTCTTCATTTCCACTTTCATTTCAACAAAAGTTCTTCATTTTGTTAAAAGAAATATCGTCACAGAATTCACAGACCCGAAAGTGTTTTCTGATCCAATAATGTGGAGGACATTTCGTTATACTCGACAGTATCTTCAAATATCATGAATATGGCTTTTTGTTTGGATATTGTTTTTGTCCCGTATGTTTTGTTGTTCATTTGAACATACAAATAGTATGTCTGTGATATTTGCGACAAATTAATTGCCCGTTCCATTTTCAAGTAGTCATAAACAAACCACGTATTTCAATCACTTTTTAAAATAAATTTAATTCGATGTTACAATGCCACATACAAAATTATAGGATCTAGCATGGAGGTACGTCCATGATAATAGCTGCCCATTATTAGTCAATTGGTTATAACCCTCGCGCATTAGATTTGAGAGACATATCATTCTACAAGTTGTGTAAAGTGACACATTTTCTGAAGTATCGATGACCTGCGAGGCAATCAGTCATATATATGTCGCTGGTACCCTGGCCTGGTTATCTTTCCCGGAATAAGGATAAGACCAGTTCCCGTGGATCGATGCGTTGGATCGAAAAGAAATGAGCCCTTTGAATTGTCTTGCATAAGCATGACTAACATGACTAACTTTGTTACAGCAGGGAGGTGGGATTTTGGTTACAGTAATATTTAAATTGGGGCCACGTTGTGACGTTCTCCTTCATTTGCTGTTGTTTCGTTGTTATTGTTTTTTGTTTGTTATTTGTGGCATTGTTATTTCGGTTGAACGAAAAAAAATGAGTCAGAACAAAATCAAATAGTTTATAAATTGACAACTTAATTTGGCTGCAACTTGCCCAAACACGAATCATCAACCTAAATTTGTGACAAAACTTCAGGTAAGAACGGATAAGTCCTGTTCAGTTCAATAACTTGTTTATTCATAACAAACATGGCAGCAAAGGGCTGGAAAAGTACATGTATATTATCAATATTGTCATCCGATATACAAATGAATACAATGGAAATAAAGAATATGTGTAAATGTAATGCATCATGCATGTACGATACAAAAGTGCAATACACGTAATTGTACCTTGGCATAATGCGCAAAATTGAGCTGGGACAGAGATGAAAAAACGTAAACGTATAAGAAATGAACGTATACAAAGATGTTTTGTACATCAGGGTGTAAAAAAAAACGAGCTGGTATATCCCTACCTAACCATACCCCTTCCATTGCAGCCTAGAAAACAAAAATCATTACAACTTTAGATCAAATATCTAATTCCTTTTCATAACTAACGGGCGAAGCCGGCAGTTGCAAGAAGATGGTTTACATGCTCTAAAATTATCCAGGGGTTCAAAGCAAGTCCTGACCCTATATATACAGATGTGCTACACAAGAGAGTCTAAAGTTAAACCGGTCGATGAATCCCTTTTTCCAAGTAGAGTAAAGCCCCTCCCTTTTCTTGTCGTCCTCGTTGTCCATGGTGGCAATCTTTCGGGTCACTGTTCACAACAATGAGATCTCTCTGCCATGACCAAGTAGCAGGTATGTGTCGCCCACAACCTTCTTACCAGATTATACCAACATAAAGCTCATCTTTCTTTTCAAAGTCCTAAATAAACGCTCCCAGAAGCAACTGTTATGTTTGAACTTTCTGCTCTGAAAATTTCATGGTCATACATTTCCCCTTTGTTGTACAATTAAGCTTCAGAAAAATGCTATGACGGTTAAGTTTGACGGTGGCTCTCTCCGTACGTTATGAATTTCTATCAGGGCAGAGATTAATTCAATACTGGTAAATCAATGACACTATATAACATTGTGGAAAACACGTTTACAAATTGTCAAACTTTTGTTATCTGACATATCTGGCAGTGTTTGAATGGACAAATAAACACCCTAGAACACAAAAGTTGAGACAATTTTGCTGTCACTTGGAAAATATGTACAGATAAAAACTGGCACATGAATTGTTCTCGACCGATGAAAAATTCTTCAAACAGCAGTCTATGGGAGAAAACTGGAATGGTCTCTCAATGATTTTTACTTTTTTAAAGCACTTAATGATCATTTTGAAGTGTATGTTTTTTCAGGGCTTCATTTTTTGACCTTATCAGAGACGCTAGTAGCAGCGTGAACCATGTAGCTCACTTTTTTTAAATGGAAATATTATACACGATGCCTTTAAGTGAACAAGTTCAAGACAAAGCTTTTAGCCTGAATATACACAGTAGTAGTTTAAGTTTATATATTCAACTCATTATTCTTGGGGCATTTTAACTTCTCAATCAGGAGAAACGCGACTACTTCCATTCCGCAGTAACAGGTCCAGGAAGACATAAGGATTGACTATCACCCTTCCCCCCCCCCCCAAAAAAAAAAACTAAATAAATAAATAAAATAAATAAATAAATAAATAAAAATAACTAGTTGATACCCCTCAATGATCAGGTCATCCCAGAATGAGTGAAAACACACACATGCTCACTACAAATTCACTCTGCTTTGAAATTCACTCTTTAAAGCGTGAACATTTTCACTCCATTATGAAGAGAGAAGGGGCAAACTTATATTAACACCAAGTTTTGTAGGCTACACGGCATCAATACAGTAGGATTATCTAGTACTGACTTGCCCTGAGCCAATTAATCATCGAAAACAAACATATGAGACGATTTTGCTTTCACAATCACTGGCGCAAAAGCCACTTTAATTAAAGTAAACGTGTATCTGGTGGTCCACCGGTCTTGTATCTGAATAGGTGTAAGAGAAAAAGTAGTCTTGTTTAAAGAATATTCTCATTTCTGTACGCGTGAGTTCTGAGGTGGAATGTGTTAACTCTAATGAAAGAAGGAAGGAGAGGGTTCCAGAAGAGTGTGTCAAAGATAACCATTCTCAAGTGAGACCTTGTTTTGGAGCATTAAGCTTAATGATGCCTTTTATTATCAACCCGTGGTGCAAATCCGAGAATAGGTGTAGACACAGTCAAATCCTCTTATTAGATGTGAATCCTAAAATCCAAAATGTTAGAGTCCCTGGATATCTGATTCCAAAAACGTGATTGAGTGCTGCATTTCTAATCTTTCGTCATGGCTACACACGTTGGATTTCAGCCAGAAAAGAGAGATACATCTGCTAAATAAGTAAAGAACATCCTAAATTGTTAACAAATCGGATTTGAGGACAGAATCCCCTTTAAGCTGTCCAAGCATTTCAATGTATAGTCCTTTTAAAGAAACCTTGTTATATAATATTACAAATTCGTGATGGATTCAGATGCCGTAGATATCTTATGATTTGGATCAATTGCGATTCTACCACAAAAAATGCCAAAATCTCTACTTAATCGATCAAAGCATGAGTTTATTTTCACACTAATACCATAATTCTGTGTTATCAGTAACCCTGTGCTGTATAGATTAGTAGATTTACGTAATAAGCCATTGATTAATGTGCCACATTACTGAATGTGAAAATGCAAGGATGATATCTCCACCCACCCCCCCCCCCCATAAATGCAACAGCGTCCAATGTGATCAAGCCGTTGAATTTGTTACATCTGTATATCACTACAAAATATGTCCAGCAAACAAGATTTTAAGGAATCTGTTTGCCTTTTTATAATAACAACTTGCACTTTCCATCGCTTTGCAATGTCATGAATGTCAGCACTAATGTTGACTAATTTATTTCATTATTCACTTATCTTTTTTTTTTAATGTATGTGTTTATTTGATCATTTATTTATTTATTTATCAATTTATGTGGGTGTCCTATCTTTTGTTTTTTAAAAGGCGGGTTGTATGCAAACGATTAAATATTGAAATTTCAATGATTCTGATTTTTTTTTATTTCCGTCACAAGGCTAAAACATTTATGCGATAAAATTGTGCTAAATAAGCTTTAAAATTCGTATTGATAAAATGGTAACCATGTTATATTAGAATATATTAACAATATATTTCGAAATTAAACTTTTGTTTCTCACTGTGAAATTAAAGTATTTCGATGAACAACCCATACCATTTAATATAAATGTGTGATGAAATAATTATACAACAATGGGAACAAAATGTGTATTTGGTCACCTTCATAAAATAGTTGCCATAGACATATTTGACAGTTTTAAGAAAAATAATAAAAACAAGTTATTTTTCTCGTTTTTTTTTATTTTTTTATTTAAGATGCAACTCTTAACATGCTTAACAGAACATTTAAAAACAAGACAAATATAATGCAAGTATTTTCTCGACCATATCTGGTTATGCAATCATGTGAGATGACTTAAGCACTTTGGAGAAAATGGTATAGTGATTTAGGCATATTTAGGTTTGAGGTGAGTAAAGAAGAAATGACTTAGGCACACATTTATGGACAGTCTAACACTACAAAATGCCTATATCACATGCTTGTTCTGTACCGATATGCACTGAGATAAAATTAATGTGCCTATACGCCATAGCTTGATGACTAGGGCAGTTGTCATATTGATGTGACAATAGGACTTAGACAGTTAATCAATTCTCTTAGTGGATGATTGCACCACTTGGGGGTATAATAGAGTTAGGCAAGTATACCAGTATATAGCTGTATCTCAGTCAGCAGATTTATGCTAAAACCTGACTTTGGTAAAAATTTTGACCTAGGCAATTATATCATGAGGGTGACGATTTTGAAATGTGCTGACACATTTTACATTTAAAAAAAGAGTTAATTTACAATGTCTGAAACATTTATCATCTTTTCGTATATGAATAACATAAATTATGTCCTGCCAATTACGTATTATGTGGAAAAACACCGTCATTAAATTGATTATTGCACTGATGTTAGTGGCGTAAAGAGTGAAAACATTTTGGGGGTAGAGATGATGATAAACACAACGTTGCGGGAAGAAGCAGATATCCCCCCAAAAGTTGTAGTTGAACGATATTTGTAGCTTCTCGACAACTTGACATGCACATGACGAATTAAAGTTAGTATGAAAATTCATGTAACTCAGCGAGCATGACGATTTTTTTCATGAATTCCTAAGTTGTACGATTTATAGCTTCGTTTATTTGAATCGTTGCAATCGTTTTTATCTATATCTACCTTTGAATCGTATTTTGGGAGCTGGGTCCCCTTACCCCATGCATCTGTTAACAAGTGACTGATAAGTGATGTATAAATGCTAATGTGGCATTGTTGGTTCCAAGCTTTTATTTTCTTTCAATTAGATCTATATCATTTTTTTAATGTCAATTACTTATTTGCTTTGTTCACCAAGGATTGATCTATTTTCTATCGCTAACATAAATGTTCAATATGCATATACGTGAATTCGTAAAATAAAACCATAAAATCAAGACCGTCTTCTGTTGTTGTTTTTCCTGTTTTTTTTTTTTTTTTTGATCTGCAAAAACACTGAACAATACTTACCCATTTGGCACTCCATTACTTAAGCCATCAGGGAACTTCACTAGTTCATTCAGCCCGTAAATTATATCCAGTATCCAGTATTTAGATCCAATTAAACATCAAGCTTTATGCAACTTCAACAATTGCATGCATGTACAATTTTATAGACACCGTCAGAGTTCATATACAATTGTCCTTTTGGGTGAATCCTCACAACTGACAGAATTCGAGAGCTTTTCAACTTGTCTTTTAAACAGTTGTGCACATTGCACAATTACAACTTATCGGTCGAATAACTCGCACAGCCAATAGATTGATCGAATACAGGCTGAAAAGGGATTTTTCTCCTCCCCACTTATAACTCTCTAACTACATGCAAACAAATACGGGTTTATCGGAGGATGGAGTGCATTTTATACTTTAATTCGCAAATAGTACAAAGAGACATCAGAATAAACGTGGAATTCACGAAGACTTGTGAAAGACGATTTGAGAACAGGCTCAATAAGGAATTTTATTTCAAATGGTCGTTTTCATTGCGTAGATTAGCGTAATCGGATTCTTATGTCTTTTGATTAGTTGGACAAGCAGTCAGTAATTGAAAACTTTGGGGAGAAAACGCTGACAGGGAAAATTACACGTTCGACCTTACTTAATTTGTAAAAATAATTCCTGTATTTTTTGCTGGCGTATTGTGTTGATTAAATTCACAAGATAATACCAATTTTATCACTTAATTCTATGGGAATTCAAAATATACACTAGAAAAAGCATGATATATCTGACACGTATCAATATACATTGAATAATCAACTATTGGGCCATAAACCGAATAGAAATGGTTCCATATAATTGATGAGAAATATGGTTTTATGTGTGGTTGAAAAATTCCCGGGAAATTTCAGAGTGGAAAGTTTCCATGGGAATTTTTGGGAATTTTCAGAAACTTTCGGAAACTTTGCACATGTTCATACATTTAGCATTTCATTGTCAAAATTAAAATGATCTGTCATGTAATATCAGAAATGTCATGATGTGAAGACATTTACTGGGTACACAAAGAAGAAAGGAGATGTAAAAATGTAGTGTCAAACAGTGATTTTGTTTTTTTATTCATTAAGTTGAATAATTAAAACATTATTTGGCATGTGACTTTGTTTGCAACATGTGCATAATGGCTGTATAGGTCATTGTACAACCTGTCTTGTAACATGTG
The DNA here is from genome assembly GCA_001188425.1 of Eucidaris tribuloides. Classification (NCBI taxonomy): domain Eukaryota; kingdom Metazoa; phylum Echinodermata; class Echinoidea; order Cidaroida; family Cidaridae; genus Eucidaris; species Eucidaris tribuloides. Next base: position 25,225 of record JZLH01S0595352.1, on the reverse strand, counting down.
TAATGGCTATTACGAGAGAATATTGGTATAGGCCATTTTGAAGCTACCCAAAGGTTATTTGCACTGGGGTTGGTTTTTATGCCTCCACAATGAAGTTGCCGGATGCATCATTGTTTTCGACTGTCCGTGCGTCCGCCCATTACCGGTTCTCATTACCATGCATAACTTAAGAGCTGATCAGAGTTTGATTAAACTGTTGTTAGATATGAAAATGTGATGCAGCAGTGAATTGATTAGATTTCAGAATTCAAAAGTCACAGGGCTTCAAACATGTCTGATTTGGGTTCATTACCACAATAGTTTAAAATCTGCAGATCAGATTTGAATGTAACTTGGGTCAAGTACGTATCACGAGGCACCGATGAATTGATTAGATTTTAGAGTGAAAAGGCTACAGGCCTAACATGTCTGATTTGGGCTTGTTACCAACATAACTAAAAAACAACGACCGTTATGGGTCAAGTGTGAACTATGACATCTGATGAAGTTATTTGATTTTGGAGTTGACTGCAGACTTAGATGGACAACTCCACTGACTGAAATAGATTTTTTTCAGTTGATTTTTCACGTCATGTACACACACTGCACAGATTTTATGTTACAACGAAGTGGGACATTAGCGTAGCCAAGGGGGGGGGGGGGCAGAGGGGGCAATTGCCCCCTCAATAATGCATTTTCCGAGTTTTGTCGGTACACTTGAAATTTTGTCGGTACATTTATACCTGCATCCATGACATCTTGTACCGACAAAATGTCTCAAGTACCGACGAAAATAAGCCAAGAAATAGCACTTTTTGAAGTGTAAAAACGCAAAATTTTTCAAACTCGCTCGCTCTGCTCGCTCGCATAACGACCAAGATTTGTCGACAGGTGCTTTGTCGGTAATTTGTCAATCATATTATCATAATGTCATGTCGTCAGTAATAGAAAAGAGGACCACGTCATCTTGTACTGACAAAATGTCATGGTACCGACTAAAATAAGCCAAGAAATAGCACTTTTTGAAGTGTAAAAACGCAAAATTTTTCAAACTCGTTCGCTCTGCTCGCTCGTATAGGCTAACAACCAAGACTTTGTTGACGGTGCTTTGCCGGTAATTTGTCAATCATATTATCACAAACGTCGTCGTCAGTAAAAGAAAAGAGAACTACATCATCTTGTGCCAACAAAATGTCCCAATATAACCGACAAAAATAATGCAAGAAATTGACAATTTTCAATATAGAAATGCGAAAATTTTCAAACTCGCTCGCTCCGCTCGCTCGCAAATTAACTTATACTTTGTAAATTTGTTTTTACTGACAAGTTGTCAGTCATAATGTCATGCCATAAGTAAAAGAAGGGAAATTAATTGAATACTAAGATGTAAAAAGGAATCCAGAGAGACTGTTATCAAACCGGCATATTGAAAAAGGCTTTCAGGTAAGAAATGTTTGTCAAACACATGACCTCGATAGATTTCAAAAGGAGAGGAACTTCAAGCCAGAAGTATCAAATAGAAAGGGTCTAATGATATTGATATATTTGTACCTTGACCGTTTTCTAACGTGGAATTCACATTTTGTCGATCCGTATCTATGAGATAATATTTATACCCTCTGAGCGTTCCTGACACATGAAACCTACATAATGTCCAGGCGCTCGCTCATTTCGCTCGCTCGCACATAAAAAAAATAAGTTTTCATGTTATTGCCAATAATGGAGACCTTAGCAGGCTAAGTTATATAACACTCGCTCGCATGCTTGTTCACAGATACATTTCTTTAAATAAATAAATAAATAAATGAATAAATAAATAAATAAAAAATAAATAAGTAAATCAATCAATCAATCATTCAATCAATCAATCAATCAATCAATCAATCAATCAATCAATCAATCAATCAATCAATCAATCAATCAGTCAATCAAGCAATCAAAATGCATATATACAGGGGCGTCGATCCATGTTTCGGATAGGTGGGGGCAAAAGTGAAAAAAAAGTCAAAAATTTTCGGCGCGCTCGCGCGCCAAATTGTAATACAGAATTTTGTGGGCGAAGCGAGTCAAAAAAGTGACAATTTTGTACATATTTAATAGTATTTTATGCCATGTTTAATGGTTTTATAGTGCTTTCCGATACTTTTTTAAACCATATATTTGCATTACAGTTATTACGATTTTTCAAAATTATTGGGGGCGAGCGGGCAATTCAATATGCTTTGTCCCAATCTTTTCAATTGGTGGGGCGATCGACACCCTTGCAACAACCCACCCCCCCGCCCCTCCACCCCCCGATCGATCGCGAAATCGATTTTGGCCTTGTCGTACATTCTTGGTGTACTTGGCCCCCCCCCCCCATACCACAGAGCCTGGCTACGCTACTGAAAGTGTGAAACACCTAACGTCAGAATCCTCAGATCATCCAGACCAGTCTCATCTATACGCATCAGCATGTATAATGTGTATGCAGTGATTAATCTCTCTTTTGGGCCGATTTATCCTCACGGAAGGCCCAAGCAAGCCAAAAGAGATGAAGAACTTCTTATTCATGTGGTGAAATGCTATGGATCAGAGTAGGCCTACTAGTAAAAATGTTCAAAAAAAAAGATAATTTTTCATGTAATACAATAAAAATGAAAATTCCCCAAATTTCCAAAATTTCCATCCCATTGAAACTTCCCGAAACTTTCCATGGAAAGTTTCCAACCCTTTGCAACCCTAGTCTTAAATTAAAACATAATCTTGTTCTTGAATAATACATTCATTGACACAGTCAACAGGCTACAAAAAGGCTGCCGTTTTTCATCACACAACCAATCAGCTTACTTTTTCATTGTCGAGAATTTTGCTCCCCCAATTTCCCCTTTTTTGGACATAGGAAGGGGATAATTCATTCTTCATAGACAGTGGAATATACATGTATGTTAACTGAATGTTTAAATATTACGATTCAATCAAATACGACATACGCAGTATAGCTAAATATGCCTTTGTCTTATACATGTACATTGGATCTATACAAAGGAGGTATATCATGCAGCCATTTACCGTAAAAAGGGCAGTGACATGATTGGGAGATATAAAAAAAAATGCCTCTTGAACCAAACTGGATGAAAAATATACCAGTCTATACACCAGCTGGAGTGTATCTCCTACAGCTGGAAGAATTTGTCTTGAATCCGTTTACTTACGGAGAATCAAACATGAACATACCAACACTGAATTACTTTCGTGCCCAGAGAGAAATTAATCCAATAGAAAGCTACGCGACAAATTTGCCAGTCACAAGGCAAACTGATGGTAGTTATTTGAAAATGGGTCAGCATTTGTCTTCAAAATGTTCACAACAGAATCCTTGCATAGTCCACTCGATTCGAGAATAGTTTTACCCCAAGTTTAGGAAGACCTCCAATCACGCTATTTAACCACCCACCGTTTTCTCGCGTATTTGCCGCCAAAGTACACAATAACAGCAATAACGGCAGCATTGATTAACTACATTTCTTATAATTAGTATCCGCTGAAATTGAATAGCGCGTGATGCAAGGTGTGCAACTATTTTGTCTAAAATACCTGGCGGTGCCAAACTGGGAATTCACGCACAAAAAAAAGAATCCCCTCCTCCCAAACAAGCGTCTTAAAATTGACTAAGGGCAATTGTTTGCAAATTTGCACTGCATCACAACACTTGTGTATCGTCCATTGATATTATGCCCTGTTATAGGATATTACACCTAACGCGTGGGTTCGATAAGACTTTAGGCAAATTTGGACCTGTTCTTTCGGAAAATTCTTCATTTTATTAAGAGCTGCCAATAGCAGATTTCCCCAAACAACAATGTAGATTATAGTCGCTGTGCGTCGTAATATTTGCTGATATTCTTTAACCCCAATAATTATGTAAATGAGGAACCGATAAATATCCAAAGAACAAACTACAGATTAAGTTTTCACACAAACTGAAATAATTGAAGTCGAATAACTAAAGTATAGAAGTAGAAGAATATGGAGGAGGAGGAGAAGGAGGAGAAGGAGAATGAAACGGAGAAGAAGAAGAAACAAGAGCCCCGGGGCGCACGACGCTCACCTGAGGTCTCGCAAACTCTCTGTGGTACCCATAGAAAACACATCAGTTATACGTGTAGTTTTGGCCCTTGGAGCCTGATATCTAGGCACCAACGTAGCCAAAGGAACCAGTTGAAAAACTTTGCATCCCCTTGCCATATAGCTGATTTTGCCAAGTTAAATTAAATTCTAACATCCGTTTTTATAAAAACAAGGCACGACATAGTATCTTAACATTTGACCTTTGACCTACTTATGTGACCTTGACCACCAAATAACATGGAGGTCCCTGTTACGCATCTACCATCCAAGTTTGGTTACAAATGGGCTTGTGGTGAGAAAGTTACCTAGTTTGGGCCCTTATGGGCCCTGCCCCCTGGGCCCCCGGGGGGGGGGGGCCTGGTGTACCATTCCACGAACCCTGTTTCCCCTCCCCCTGAGGATCATTCACAGCAAGTTTGGTTTAAATCCATTGATGTAAATGTGAGTTATTCCTATAGGGCTCTACCCCCAAACTTTTGCCCCCCTTGGGGGCCAAACGGGGCCACCCTGGGCATTGTCATGAGGAACATTAATTCAGCACATATGGAGGTATCTACACACAAAGTGGCTTAACTAAACTATTTCTGGATCTAGAGAAGAAGATGTTTGAAAACTACCTACTTATCGGCCCGTTTAGGGCCCTGCCCCTGGGCCCCTGGGGGGGGCCAGGGGTACCATTTGAAGACCCTTGAATCCCCACCCCCTAAGGATCATTCCTGCCAAGTTTGGGCCAAATCCAATCATGCATTTTGAAGAAGAAGCTGAAAATGTGTAAAAGTTTACGCACGACGAATGACGGACGACGGACAAAAAGCGATCGCAATAGCTCACTTGAGCCTTTGGCTCAGGTGAGCTAAAAAGAAGAAAATGAGGAGGAGTAGGAGGAGAAAACGTAAAAGAATTAGAAGGAGGAGGAGGGGAGGAAAGAAGAAAATCAACAAGAAAAGAAAAACAACGACAAAAGAAAAGAAGAACAGGAAAAAGAAGAAGATCAAGAAGAACAAGGATAACAAGAAGAAACGAGAACAAGAAAGGTGAAGACATGATGAAGAAGACGAACAAGAAGAAAAAAGAAGAGAAGAGACGAAGAAGAAAAGGGAGAAGAAGAAGAGGAAGGGGAAGAAGAGGAGGAGGAGGAAGAAGAAGAAGAATAGGAAGATAAAATATAGAAGAAAACTAAGGAAGAAGACGAAGAAAAATGAAGAGGGGAAATAAATAAGAAGAAAAAAGAGGAACATGGAGGAGGAGGAGAAGAAGAAGA
>JZLH01S0595352.1:3799-16818 GCA_001188425.1 Eucidaris tribuloides | reverse complement strand
TAGACAAACACCCTTTACAAGATAAGTTAAAGAAATTATTCGGGGAGGAGAAATGTAAATAGGCCGATGTGAGTTTTTTTTTCATATACGCCCTCAAGATTGCAAATTGCTGATTGGCTGCCTGCAGTAGAAGACAGGTTTGAATCCCACTTGATCTTTACTCTGACATACTATCATAAACTGACCTGTATATTGATGACCCGTGTAATCCGTCTATCGATTAAATGGGAACCCCTTATCCGTGTACACGCCTCCTCATGCAAACCAATGGTGAAATTGCCACCAGTATTTCCAATTATCCTCAAACATTCACTGACCTGTTTTTTTTCTTCTGATTCCCTGTGTCCATTCAAAGCACAGGTTAAAATTCATTGAGGAAAATATAAGTTTACATAGTGTTATCCTGTTCAATTAAAACAAGTGAATGTAATGACACCAATAATATGATAATATTTTGTTGTATAATTTAGCATTTTGTTAAGACAGTTGTAATTAACGTGTATTTGTCAGTGTATATTTTTGGCCAATTAATAGTCGTGTTCATATAGTAAAACAAAAAATAAATCAATGAATTAAATATTAAATTTCCTCTTAGAATTCTTGAAATCGACAGAAATATGATGTCAATTTTAGTTCAGGTAAAACGTATCGTTCTTAATCAAATTACAGCGAGCACGAAGTTCATATAAGTCAATGAATAAGATTAAGCGAAACAAATTTAGTGATGTATGATACAAACATATTCCGAATAATTAGTAATTATATCTATCATTCAGTTATATGGCAATCTGTCTAAACATTGAGGATCTGTTAAATCCCGAGAAAGGAGAGGAATTACCTTTCCGATAAATGCTATATTCACGTCGGTGACGTCTCAACGACTTATAAAATCAAATAGTGTTACACACCCTATACCCATCGTTATCAAATCATGTTATAGAAACTACACAAATTATCAATGAATGAACTATACCTTCAATATCAATTAAAGCCAGATCAGATTCCTTCTGTCTTGCAAATTGTCGTCGATACATCTCGTTCAATATTTCCCTTCACGTAAGAAGTAATAATGCACGCTCTCGGTGTACGCTATACCACTGATATTCCTATTACACCATCATGTAGGTCTGCAGGGCTCTTCCAATGTTGAACACAACATAGAACTAAAACTTGTACAATCTTTGCCAAATCGTTTGAAAAAAAACGTAATACCTGCAGCTACACAAGTATGATTTTGCAGAAATTTTATGGGAGTACGTGTCTTAATGTGTTTTGGCGTGTGTCTTTTTTCAAAGGAAGGTCAATAAAAAGATATTTTTCACCGTCGTTCATTTTCCAAGTTCAATAGCCCGTGAAAATCTCATCACGGGTTCCCTTATTCCACAACTGACATAATAGCTGCATCATTTATTGTTTGCATTTAATACGAAGAGAGGAATGCTTACTTAAAAGGCTTGATTTTATCCCAGGCATTATTGTCTGAGCAACCCCGATATAACGTCTGCGATTCGATATATCAAGCGTGTCTACTAAGCTATTAGATACAGTTATTTGTGGTTTTTGAAATTAGTTTTCCTTTGAACTATCGTGTCATAATAACTTCCGTATCTGGAGGACATTGACTTAATCCCTACATTTCCAAAATGAACGAATTGCGAAATTAAGTATGGAAAGGTTTATAATATACATTAATTGTATAACGAATACCGCTTCGCTATTTCATCGTAAATTTCTCAATAGACTGACTCTTCTCAGTGAAAATACATGTATAACTGTTACCAAGCCCTTCCTTTATAACTGGAAATTCGTCCTGATGCCACTTATAAATCTTTTTTAAAACTATTTTCAAGCCTTCGACAATGGGCATGCCACTTTAGCCAAAAGTCCAGTAGTCCGAAGGTCTGCGAGGTCGAGGGTTGGTCGATTTGTCACTTGGTTGCTTGTTAGTTAGTTGGTTGGTTGGTTGGTTGGTTGGTTGGTTGGTTGGTTGGTTGGTTGGTTGGTTGGTTGGTTGGATGGTTAGGTGACTGGTTGGTTAGTTAGTTGACGGTTGTGTTAGTTAGTGACTGGTTGGTTAGTTGACTAGCTGGTTAGTTAGTTGACTGGTTGATTGAGTGTTGCGCTTTCTTGTTGGTTGGTTGGTTGATTTGGTGAATTGGTGGGTTGGTTGGTTGGATGCGTTGGTTGGTTGGTTGGTTGGTTGGTTGCGTTCGGTTGGTTGGTGACAGTTCGGTTGACTGGTTAATTAGTTGGTTTGATGTTGTTGGTGTTGCGTTTCGGTGGTTTGCAGTTGGTGTTCGGTTGGTTGGTGGTGATGGGTTGGTGGCTGTGTCGGTTGTGTTGGTTGGAGTGGTTGTGTTGGCTTGGTTGGTTGTCGGTCGGTGGTTTGGTTGGGTTGGTTGTTTTAATTGGTCGGTTGCTTGTTGGCTTGGTGGGTATAGTGGTTTGTTTATAGGATGTGGTTGGCCTTTTTTTGGCCTGTTGTTATGTTGGTGGTTGGCTGGGTGGGATAATGGGAGGCAGGTAGGGTTGGTTGGTTGGTTGATCGGTTGGTTGGTTGATTAGTTGGTTAGTTGGTTGGTTGGTTGGTTGGTTACTTGGTTGGTAAGTTGGTGGGTTATTTGTTTGCTTGTTGGTTGGTTAGTTGCTTGGTTGCGTGCTTGCTTGCTTGTTTGCTTGCTTGGTTGCTTGTTGCTTGGTTGGTTAGTTGGTTGCTTGCTTGTTGGTTAGATGGTGGGTTGGTTGGTTGATTAGTTGGTGGGTTGGTTGCTTGCTTGCTTGCGTGTTGGCAGGTTGACAGTTTGGCTGACTGGTTCGTTGGTTGGTTAATTAGTTGGTTGATTGGTTGGTTGATTGGTTGGTTAACTGATTGGTTGGTTGTTTGTTTAGTTGGTTGATTGCTTGGTTTCTTTGTTTTCTTTACAGGGAGCATTGATTTCTTACAGTGATAAACTAATTCAACAGTGTTGTAGTCGAGTCCGAGTCTCCGAGTCCGAGTCCGAGTCCCATGGTCTTCGAGTCCGAGTCCAGCGGTCCGAGTCCCGAGTCCTTACAATCCGAGTCCAAGTCCGAGTCCGAGTCCCATAGTGTATGTATTATGTTGACAAGATGACAGATTTATTCGTAAAAAGGGTCGAAATTGAAGCATAAGGCAACTCATCCTGAGGACAACTCCCCCGGACAAGTCTCTTGCAAGGACAAGTCATATTTTTTTTTAAACTGCAAACATTACAGACTAGAGAGAGTTGTCCTCCAGTGGAATTGTCCCCGGGGGAGTTGTCATGTGGGAGTCATCCAAGGGGGAGTTGGCCTTGGGGTGAGTTGACGTAGGGGGAGTTATTCTTGGGGGAACTGTTCTATGCGAAAGTTTTCAGGTGGGTGTCATCACTGGGAGAGTTTCCTTTGGAGGAATTGTCATGTGGGAGTCTTCCCTGGTGAGTTGTCCGCGGGAGAGTTGTCCTTTGGCAAAGTTATCCTGTGGGGAGTAGTTGTTCTCTAGGGGGAGTTGTTCTTAAGGGAGATGTCCGGTGGGAGTCGTCTCTGGGCGAGTTGTCTTGGGGGCTGTTTTCTGGGGGATGTTGTCAGTGGGAGTTGTCCTAGTGAGAAGATGTCCTTTGGGGGAGTTATCCTTCCTTGGGGAAATTGATCGGGGGTGGGGCGGGGCTGTTCTCTGGGGGATGTCGTCAGGTGGGAGTCACCCTGGGGGAAGTTTCCTTCGGGGAGTGGTTCTTGTGGGGAGTTATCAAGTGGGAGTCGTCTTCGGGGGAGTTCTCAGGTGAGAGTTGTCTTTTCTTGAGGAAGTTGTCCGGGGGAGGGGGGAGGGGGGGGGAGTTACCATGGGAGGGTTGTTCTCTGGGGGATGTTGTCAGGTTGTAGTCGTCCCAGGGGAGTTGTCCGGGGGGGAGAGAAGTTCTTATGGGGAGCTGTCTTGCGAAGGAGTTATCAAGTGGGAGTCGTCCGCTGGGGAGTTGTCAGGTGATAGTCATCTCGGGAGAGTTGTCCTCCCTGGAGTCGTCTCCGGAAGAAGCTGTTCTCGAAGGGTAGCTGTCCGTTGTGGGAGTTGTCTTCAGGGGGAGTTGTCTTCCAGGGGAGTTGTCAGGTGCACTTAAGTTATCTGGAATTTATAAATTACTACTCCTTAAATACTTAATATAAAACTATGAAATGCATGATTGATTACAAACATTTGTATTATACATGTATATATATTTTCTGTATAGCAAATAGTTAAAGTGCCCTTTATGGTTCAATGATAGAGTTCAATTGCTCTGTTCTAGACTCAGTTCAAATTTGTTCAAAACAGTTCTATTTGTTGAATAAACACACCATGTTAGAAATGAGGCACACTCTTTTTAGTGCTCTTGTCCTGTAAGACACAGCTTGAACTTGCATTAAATATAGAATTATACATCTATGCTCAAGAGATACCGGATAGGTGTAAGAAAATTATACAGGATGATGTGGAACAAGTGGAAAACTGCATCAGAGCATGGAGAATGCTCCATTTTTGCAAAACCCATTGGGACTCGCTTGGGACTCGGCCGAGTCCGGCCCATGTCCGAGTCCCAGGTATCCGAGTCCGATTCTGAGTCCGAGTCCTAAGCTCCGAGTCCGAGTCCGAGTCCGAGTCCGAATCCGGGATTTTCGGACTCGAGTCCGAGTCCGGTCTCGAGTCCTACAACATTGTCATTCAAGTCAATGAGAAAGTGAATCTAATAATTTTAGAAATCGTTGTTGTATTACATGTTGATTTAGTATACTTGACAAAGTCCAATTTATCAACAACAAAAAAAAATGGGAGCGACTGCCAAAAACAGTCGACGCAACTGAACTATGCCAATTTATTTACAGATAACATTACCAGAAAGACATTAATTACGATTATTTACTTAACCGATATACATTTCAAAAAGTGTATTGAATCGTAAAATGTAAACGTCATTATTTACATTCTTTTATCCGAGATTTCTCGAGGGTGGTGATCTGACTGCCCAAGTTAGACAGAGGGCGCCTGTATACTCTTTCTTTATTTAACCCTTGTACATATACCTTCATTTTTTTTTCTAAATATCTGTCATAGAATCCCCATCCGATTAAGGAAATGAATATTCTTGGCTCCTTGCATGGGCGCAAATGCTCTCAGGAATTCTATGCAAGTGGGGGACACCCTATTGACCCAGGTATGCCCCCCCCCCCCCATGAATAGACTTCCTAAGAGCATTTGCGCCCATGGCTCATTGTGAGAGTAGTAGAAATCACTCTCAAACGAGTGAAAAGCCAATATTTCAACCCACATTGGAGTATAGTTTACTCCGAGTTGGAGTGGATTTCATTTCTGAAGAAAGTGATCCCTCGTATGACACGTCAATGGGAGTGGGGAGATTTTAAGGATAGTTTCGTATTAATTTTGTCGTGAAACCCATCTAATTATGACAGTGACTAGAATCACATTTTTGAGTGTGCTTTCCACTACTTTGAGAGGGGATTTAGTGGAGTTCCACCCTAAATAGAGTCAAATATTATTCACCCTCTCGCTCATTTGAGTGAAGATTCCACTTTTGTATTTAGTGTATTACTGACAATTTGGCATTACACTGCGTAACGTAAAACGTTATTGAGCCTGCGCCTCACCTTCATGCATTTCGTTATAAATTTTTTCACTGTCCGCAGCTCGTTCGTGAAGGTAGTTCGTTTATTCTGAGCTGAGATGGCGCTATTCAGCCATACAAAGCGAGGGCGAGAAGTTTATTTCCGTTGCCTCCGAAAAATAGCCCTCAGATCCAAACACCTTAATCAAAATTAATGATCATGGTATCATTTTGTTGGGAAAAGAATGTTCTAACCCATGAACTAATCACCAATGACATTTTGTGAATGATTTTGTAGAAATTAACGATCACATCTGTAGCATTCTTTTTGGGCCACGCTGTATAAGGACGCACTGTTTAGTTTCTTTTGTTCTTTGTTCTTTAGTTGTTTGTTTTCTACTCTAATAATCAAAATTTTCAAACAGTTTCCTCAGATGTTTCATTTTGTTAGAGATAAGAGAAATTACAAAGGAAGAGGTTCACATGGCTGCTGCCATTAGGTCATACCTTGGTGAAACCTTTAAAGTTCATTGCAAAATCAATCCGAAAACATAGCTTTTTAGAATGCGTCAGAAAACAGACGGGTATACATCCAACCCTACTCCAGCAAAGCTCTTTTCCTCCATGTTCCCGTTACAATATGAAATCATTCTTATTTCGAGACAATTGTCCATCTCAATTTTAGGGACCTAAATAAGTAATCCAAGTTTTACTTTTAAATAAAGTTCCTCTGTTTTTGTTATGAAATACGTTTATGTTCATTACACTGATTTGTATACAATTATACATCATAATTCAAACTTGTCGCTATTTTGTGTAATATCAATTATACTCACAATGAATATTCTTTCCGTTTTTGTATTGATTTATTATGTCATGTGAAAAAGTGGATAAATAAATCCAATCAATCAATCAATCAATCAATCAATCAATCAATCAATCAATCAATCAATCAATCAATCAATCAATCAATCAATCAATTAATCAATCAATTCTACTACATAAAGACGTGTGTCAATGTGTCTGCTCCTGTTCGTCTCATATCGCAGAGGTCATTCTAAAGTCATGTTTCTTGCATTCTTACTCGTGTAGGACGTGTAGGTTTCAGGCAAATCATTAATCAATGCACTGTAGGTGGTGGTCATGATATCGAACATTCATTGTTTCTGTTTTAATCATTGATTGCAAGGTGGCATTCATGATTTCGAACATTCATTGTTTCTGTTCCCCCATGCGGAACGAAAGGAATTCAGATCAATTTCAACTCTGTCAATATGTGGTTTGGAGGGTAGACCAATGCGCAGAATTCTTCGTGTTTATAATGACTTGTGACGAGGTCAGAGCAAGGAGGTATTATTCGCTTTCAACCGAAAGAACAACAGGACTCGTAAAGATAATTTACTGGTCCGTTTGGCTGGTTATACACAATTAAAATAGTCTTAGGGTGTAACAACGTGTGTACTTTCTCCACCTAATTACCAGACCATAGCGTACCTTGGTGAATAAGGAATGTGTGTTTTTTTTAAAAGTAGGTCGCGCTCCATGCGCGATCGGTGCGATAATTTTGTAATGCCTTTCTGTACAAGGCCACTAGGCCTGTAATCAGTCAGCAGCACCAGTGGCGAAATCATGGGAGCATAGGTGCTCCTCCTCCCTCTCAAGGGTCAAGACAATAACAAAAAAGAATGTTTGACTTTTTTTCAAATTCGGAGGTAAAATTGAAAGATTGTTATTTTGGTTTTTGCTCGTCGGCTGACACAAATTTGGAAATATTTTGAATAAATCTTCCCCCGCTCCGTCCATGAAGTTCCGGATTCACTACTTTTCCTCATAAACTAGTAATTTTGCTTCATTGCATACCATCATTGTTAAATCAATATAAACATGCATTACAGTATCGTATCGATACAATGATATAATAAAGGGTAAAAGGATGATTGCTCTTCTTTGCCTTGCCTTGCCTTGCATTGCTTTGCTTTGCTTTGCCTTGCTATGATTTGATTTGATTCACTTTAATTGATTTGACTCACAAAAATTTATTTATAAGTATTTAGATTTTGTTAATGTAAGATGGATAAATTTGAATTTATATCATATTTTTAATTTCATTTGATTTATTGCAATACTCTCGTAGTTGTATGCCTATTAAAGAAAAAATCTTGATGTATTGGTTAATTCTTATTGCACACATTGTAAATCATGCACAATTCAGCTCTTGGCTGCCACGTTTGATTTTATATAAAACCTTTATTGAATTTAATTGAATTGAATTTACTTTGCTTGTTTTATTTTGTTTTGTTTTATTGTGTTTTGTTTTATTTTGTTTCGTTTTGTTTTGTTTTGTTTTGTTTTGTTTTGTTTTGTTTTGTTTTGTGGTTTGGTTCTACTATTTATCTGAAAGTGGACGATGGGTCGGCCGATCAACAGAACAGCACAGAGTAAAAATATATGGTTCTTGATTGGGGTGGGGTGGGGGTACATACGTTTGCTTACCTCACCACACAGCGGTAATTCACAGTGATAGGCTAACATTGTGGAGCTTCAATTTAATAAATTGTCAAACTTTGATATATGAGCTACGTAGTAGTGTACAAATGGACAAATAAACACCCTAGAATACAAAAGTTTGGAAAGTTATCCTGCTCATGGCAAGGTATGCATGAATAAACAATTTCTACTCCGGTGGATGATAAAATAGCCTAGATCTACACACAATAAGTCTATGGGAGGAAATGGGCAGGTGAATCCGATCAATTTGAATGCTTGTAGATTTTCACTTTTTTAAAGCACTAAATCATCATTTTGAAATACAATTTTTTTCAGGGCTTCATTTTTAGACCTTATCAAAGGCACTTGTATCATGGAGGATAATGAAGCTGACATCATTTTTAACTGTGTCATTGATTTGCACGTCAATCATATCCAATGTGAAGATTACTATAAATAAACACCTCTCATATGACTTGGGGTAAAATATTGAGTTTTGGTGAAAATCTGGAGGGTTAAACTTCATCCTTTTTCAAATGGCTCTGAAGCCTTTTCAAAAAAAAAAATCCGTGACGCCGACGTGCACGGGCCGTTCCAAAATTGTCCGATCAGCCGTTAGCCGGAAGTCACGTGGAGTTTAGCCGTTTAACCAATCAGTGCGCTCCGCTCCGCGATTCGTAATTTGAGCAAAATTTAAACTCACGGAAAGAACAACATTCTGGTAACATGTCGTCATTAGTTTTTCTCATAAAACAACAAATTCATGACGTATGGATCTCAAACTTTCAACACACCATTTGTAAGTACTAAACTACCGTTTGGTATTGATAATGAAGGGAAGTAATGGACTTGCACATCCCTGACACAATCTTTAAACGTCAAATACGTCACTGAACATTCACAATCCCCTCCCCTTCAGACCGATTACTACACATTCTCCCTCTCTTCCAGAAGATCTTTTTTTGCCATTTTTTTCTAAAAAATTCTCATTCTCTTACTTCAAACAAACAAACAAATAAATTGAGTTGCATTTCTCCTGCTTACTTTGTTTACAATTTTTATAATTATAGTTCCATCTGCTTTGCTACACGTCGCGCTACAACTTACAAGTGTCAAATATGATTATTGCACAATGCGATGGAAAGTGTCAGTATAGCCTACATATACATTATTTCATTCCCACAAAAGTACATACATGAAGTATACATGTATATTCATACCATTTTAATTATACACAAGTCACAATAAAGTTGAGACGATTCTAAAAAGTAATACGTTATTTTCGTTAATGACACGTCTACTACATCGTTGTTAAATTAACATCCGAAGTATTACCCTTATTGAACACCCTAATGTAATAGGTATAACAGACCCAACAATAAAGAATGAAATAGAATAATTTAAACCCCACATACGTAATCACACCGATTTTTTGGGTGTACATATATTTCCAGTATTTGAAGAAAATGGATGAACATAAAGAAAACATACATATCATATCAAAATGTAATAAAATGATATATAATTTTGAAATGGGCACAATTGCAGAATTGCAATTAAGCCATGATACGGAATGAAATGAAATGGAGAGTAAACTTCACACTGACCTGAAACAATGATCGTCGGAACGGAGAGTTTCCTTTTGGGGCGGACTTTCGGCCGAAGAAACACCGAATCCGGCTCCACTGAGCCCGAGTTGGGAACTGGCGATGTCGATCGACTTCCCGGTTGGGATTTACTAGGACTTGTTTCATGCGTTTCAGGAAAGGAAAGGTATGGGGCTGAAGATCGCCTCAGAGCCGAAATGTTTGCGAAGTCATTAGCGGAGAGTAATAATCGATCCATGATGATGATAATTACGCTGTGATGTTTGGACTGTTGTTTTTGTTTTCTCAGAGAGGAAAACACTTGATCTATTTGTATTCCGATAAGCAAACTGGGTAATTTTAGAGTATACACTGTCAGATTGTTGAATAGTTAGAACTGATGTCGTACGCAGTTTTGTTTTCGTAATTCAAGACCTAAAATCGATGATTAATGAGGTTAAGGTGTCACCAGATTTGATCAAAGATTATGTGCTCCATCAGGTAAGATAATCCACGCCGGTGATGATGCGTTGGTCGCGTTTATGCAACACTTACCGGATAAAATGACGCAATGAAGAATTATGTATTCGATGTCGATGCTGTGGTATAAATAGAAACCTTTTAATCAAAACAAAGAAATGCCCGATTCAGCACTAGCGAGAAGATATTGATATCGACGTCTTATATTTCGTGAAGACAGAACTTTCTTCTTAAATATCCCCCACCTATATGTAGGGCGAAGGTTATGTTACAGAGAAACTAATCCGACAAAAATAAACTTTCCTGGGAGACCGCGGAATTCCATCGCTCATAAATTAATTACGCTAAATGACGCTGATGCAAATACTTCCTTATTTGCCTTCAACTCAATAGCAATTTGACAAGTTTCGTCGAAATTTTTCCAGTGAAATTCAGTCGCTTATGATGATATGTTGACGACTATCACGCAGACGAGATGTCAATACAAAATGATGACCACAAAATTTGTCGCAATTGTTAAAAAATACAAAGTACTGATTCCACAGAAACACACGCAGGAACAATGTTTGAGCTAAAGCAACTGCATGTAGCATTTGATCGCGGCTGTATACAGAAAGGCGCCTAACAGCACTTGAACATTAATCAAGGTTTAGTTCATCCTGGCCTTTAGATTATAATGGCTGTTAAGTGGCTTCGTCTTTGTTGTACTTCGTCTGCAGACTATTCTTCCTGTAAGGCTTCTCCTTCAACCTTCAGGAGAAAACAATGATGTGGACGTTACAGGTACACAAAGCGTGTCTACCTTCTCGCAAACCGAGCGTGAATTTGACAGACATTGGCTGAAAGTTAACGTACAGAATAATGAACAAACGGTCAATTGATTTTTCTCCATCTATTGTAATCCGATTATTCAGGAGAAGTCCATGCGAGACGAATGTGGTCTTGATCGAACACCAGCAACAGTAATGTTTACATGATTACAATTTAGGTAGATATATGTAACAACGCCAATGGTTCAAACTTACTTCTTTTGTCATTTTAGATAAGCATTAACATATTCCTGCGCAACCATGAAACGATACGCCCTTCATTTTTGCTGAAAATCCCCATTAGAGAAGAAAGTTGTCAAATGCAAATATCCAGAAATATAAACATCGATTGGCAGAGTAATTTATAATTTTACAGTTTGTTGTGAGTGATATAAAGAAGAGATAGATAGATAGATAGATAGATAGATAGATAGATAGATAGATAGATAGATAGATAGATAGATAGATAAATAGATAGATAGATAGATAGATAGATAGATAGAGGATAGATAGATAGAGGATAGATAGATAGATAGATAGATAGATAGAGGGATAGATAGATAGATAGATAGATAGATAGATAGATAGATAGATAGATACATTGCTAGATGGATAATGGATGGATGGATGGATGGATGGATGGATGGATAAATAGATAGATATATTCACCAATGGATAACTAGTTATAACTTTTATAACTTTCAAATGACTTTAAAAAGTAACACATTTGAAGCGATAACAAAGATTTTCAATCTACAAGTCATCATGTTATCAGATAATAACAAGGAAATCAACTTTCTTTACTGAAAGCATAACTGACCGCTCCATTGCTAAAGCAATCGTAACACTTGGACGAACATGTTATCTTTTCAGTTCAGTTCATTTCAGTTCAGTTCAGTTCAGTTTTATTTCACTCATAAAAACATCATGTACATGTACAAAGTAAAAAATAACATACAAACGTAACAAAATAGTACAAAAACACAAATATGACAGAAACATATACTTTAACCTTAAAATTAATATGAGCAGGGAACAGCAAGAAAGGAACGAGCCTTCTAGATAGCCGACCCCCGGAGCCGACCCTTGTAAATTATAGAACAATAACAAAGACGTGGTAAAGAAAAGAAAACTACAAACTACTACAAAATTGAACTACAAAACGATAACAGATATATGTGCAGGAATGCTGTACAAAAAGTGTATGGTGATTAATTCTGATCTAAAATAAATTGTATACAATTTGATTTAAAAACATTAAGAGAAACTGAGTATTTAATACTTGGTGCTAAAGAGTTCCAAAGTTGAGGTCCTTGAAACAAAATAGAATGTTTATAACATGATGTTCTTACTTTGGGATGATGAAAATTATTTGCACTTCTGACATTATATTGATGAAACTCATTATTTTAATGAAAGAACTGCATGTAAAGTCATTTGTAAAATGTAACTTCTGTACATAGACTCTTGTTCTACTTTCGAGGATTAGCCGTATATAGGAGCAATGAACATACCTGTCATCTACGTTTTCATCAGAGACTATTTAACGGAACTGCGCTGACTCGTTATGGCTTGACACGCATGATATGTGTATTCGATTTACCGAAAGACAAAGCCCAAAGCTACAAATAGTCCTCCGGATTAATATCTATTGTCTTCCATTGTTTCATGAAATCCAATAACGATTCTCAAGGGGGATCATCACGCTGTTTGTTTTCAGGCACAACGACTTTATTGATTATGTTGTATTTCGCGTTGCAGAGCAAGAATACAGAAATTTACTGGCAAAGGATTAAGTCAATTGGCAATTAGAATTGGGCAAGTCACTCGCGGCCACCAGGGACCATGTGGAGCCATTTTCGCCATGTCACGCAAACTGATATAGTTCGATATATCTGGAACACGTGACATAAATCGTCTGCATTTCAACGTGGTATTACGTGTATAATTATCGAACACAAATTATTTAACATATCGGAGATGTCAAACATATCACACAGGTTTAAAAAGTGCTTAACATGTTTGAACACACACACACACACACACACACACACACACACACACACGAC
>JZLH01S0595175.1:16666-28350 GCA_001188425.1 Eucidaris tribuloides | reverse complement strand
AAAAAAATGCTACCCTAAGTGGCGTGACTCCCAGGAAATCCAGTAATTCTGATGCCCTAAGTGGCGTGAACAGGTATTCCACTAATTTGATACCCTAACTGGCGTAAACAGTGAAATCAAATAATTTGATACCCTGACCTCCTCGTGTAAAACATTATTGTACAATGCAACCCGAAATAACTTTCCTAATTATCAAACGTTCATTTGGATTATTATGGTTCATTATTTGATCTACTCAAATTTGCACCCCTAAATGGCGAAATCTACATAACTAAATTAGTAACCCTAAACGGCGTGACATGTGAGAAAGGGCTACCCTAAGTAGCAATTGCCAGCGAACAGTGGTGAAAAAGCTACCCTTTTTCCAAAAGACGTTGACGACTCCCGAGGTCTTGAAAAAGGACCCTTTTCAACATTTTTTTCTGGACGCGGGTGCGTAGCAGGCCGTGTGGAGAGTGACTCCCCTCCCCCGGGATAGTAGCATGGACGATTACGTAGTTCAGATTTTTAAAACACGTTGTTACTTTATGCTCATTTAGGGCCTGATAAGTCACAAATCGTGGTGTTTTACAGATGGGCGGGATTGGGTATATGTGGGGATTTCCGTAGTGGCTATATCTTCGGTTAACAAGCTCGCATTTGTAGTGATGGGCGACCTAACCTCTGCCGTTAGCAGATGATTCACTCGCGATTCTCACCGCAGACATACAGCTTACCGAATCGCACTTAAAAAAAGAAATAGGGACTTACATGCTTGCAGCCATGGATTTCGAGTTTTTGCTCTCTTTAACACGAAAACCCTAAAAAGGAGAAAGTACTTCATGGCACATTGAGTGGAAAATATAGTATACACACGAAGTCTTATGCAAGTTAAAAAGTTCGTCCTTGATAATAAACTGATGATCAGATGATCGAGTGGATATAATTGCAAAACTTGCTATAATTCCACGTGATTAGAATGTTTTTGACTATAAACACATTTCACTGACAAGAAGACAAAGATCAATAATACTGCCCCCATGACAAAAGGGCATAACTGACATTTTTTTTTCAAAATTGAGTTATTTAGTGTAGGCGTCTCAATACATCATGTTAAACATGAAGAAAAAAAATAAATAAAAGCGTCCCTTTGTTTCATAATCCGCTTGTTAAAAGGACACTAAATAGGGCTTTACGTGTTGAACAAAATACATTTTGCTCAATATCTCCAAAACACCAAAATGACAGTTATGCCCTTTTGTCATGGGAGAGGGGGCAGAATAGATGAATACCTTTCTGTCTTCATTGCAGGGCAGATCTTTCAGATACTCGTAGTCTATGATGAACAGTCGTTTCTTGTCGATAGCTTCCTCAATTGTCATGCCCTCTATAATGGGCCTCAGATCATCGTCCGTCACAGCAAATCTATTTCAAAGACAAGGGATTATTAGAGAATGAGACATGGTGTTGCCGGTGTGGTGGCCGAAGTGGTCCTTCTGCCGTTTACATCCGGGTAACCGCTCGACGTGCGTAATCTAAGTAGTACAAGAACGGATTCCGCAGGTGGGCACATGTGCGGCTGACTTTCGTTCGTAGCTTTCTCCCGCCCCCCTTTTTCCTTTCCCAATTCTGTTATGTCCTTGAGAGGACGACCTCGTCGTTCCTTTGCGTACATGGTAGAATTAGACATTTTTACAGATGGTCTACTCAGGGGCGGCGCCAGGGTGAAATCTTACGCGGGGGGGGGGGGTGGGAATCCGTCAGGAAATTGTTTGTAGCCATTTTTTGTTTCACTGCTAATCTCGCGGGCAAACAAACGGCCAAAAAGTTGCTTAGTGGGGGGGGGGGGTAATTTTGGCGGCCAATATTTTTTTCACGGCCAAACTTGCTGCCACATAAGACGCCCAAAAAGGCGCTCAGTTAGGATCTCAGGGGTGCGAAATTTCCGAAAAAGACTAAAATCCCTGTAATTTGCATAACTTTGAAAAAATAGGAGGGTCTACTTAACGTTGAATTTCAGAAAATATCTTGCGATTGCATTAGCTACGAACGAGGGCCGTCTGAGAATATTGTTTTTGTTTTTAGTTTTTTTGTTTTTTTTGTTTGGTTGGTTTTTTGCAGACTCCGTGATTGTACTTTTACGTGCGTCTACCTGAGCCCCCAGATGTGGACGGCGGGCGGACCGATTCGGCTACCACACCGGATCTACAAATAGCGAAATGTGAAGTTTCTTGACACTTCAAAGGCAGAGAACGCTCATTGCATCCCTCCCTACGGCCAGTAAACACGAGCCCGCGGGGGCACGACGCTCACCTGAGGATCTCGCCAAACGTCTATGGTACCCAGAGAAAAAAAAACCTTCAGTTATACATAACAATTTTGGCCCTTGTAGCCGCTGATAGGCACCAAACGTAGCCAAATGAACTAGTTAAAAAAACTTTGCATCTCCTTGCCATAATTAGCTGATTTTACCAATTGAATTAAAATTCTAGCACCTGTTTTTAATAAAAACAAGACAACCGCCCTAGTATACTTAACATTTGACGCTTTGACCTACTTTATGTGACCTTGACCCAATCTACAAGTTGACTGTCACTATACATGTACATAATAGTAAGTCACTAAATGGGTCCAATACCACGCATAAGAAGAAACTTTGGGCGCAAGGTATATTCTATCATTTGAACTTCATTTGACCTTTGACCTTACAATAGCGACCTTGACCGCCCAAATAACATTGAGGTCCTCTGTTACGCATCTAACCACCCAGTTTTGGTTACAATGCTTGGGGTTAGAAAGTTACCGTAGCGTTTTTGGCCCTTATCGGCACCTGACTCCAATCTCAGGAACCCCCACCCCCCCCCCCCGCAGGATCAGTTCTACCCAAGTTTGGTCTAAATCCCATTGATGTGAATTGAGTTTATTTTCCCATAGGGCCCTAACTCCAAAACTTTCCGCCCATTAGGAGGCCCCAAAGGAGCTACCTGGGTATGTGTCCCAATGAGGAACATTAAATTCAGCACAAAATAGCTTAAACTATTCTGGTATCCTATAGAAAGAATTTGAAAACCTACTAACTTTTGGGCCCTTTAGGGCCCCTGCCCCTGGCCCCGCAGGGGAGCCCCAGGTGTACCAATTCGAGGACTCTTGAATTCCCCACCCCTTAAGGATCATTCGTCTGTCAGTTTTGGCCAAATCCAATCATGCATTTGAAGAAGAAGCTGAAAAAGGTGTGTAAAAAGTTTACGCACGAACGCACGACGCACGACGTCGACGAACGAAAACGCCACGAAAAGCGATCGCAATTAGCTCACTTGAGGCAGGTAGGCTTAAAAATATCGTTCCATTGGCCTTGGCTATTATGGAAGATTGCAGTAATTACCTATAGACTTCGGTGTGCAACCGGTCGAAATAAGTCATTTCAGTAGGGCGCTTTACTTAAGTAATCTAGTATGGTCTATAAATTTGCATGAGACTAAATGCATAAATATGTCATATTCAGAATGCGTATGGCTTCACATTGTAAATTGTAAAAGAATATCACATATTCTGAATAATGAACACACGGTACATGTAGAAGGGTCTGAAAGAATGACTAACTACATTAGCAAACGTTTTATCTGCCACGTCGAGACATATATTTTGAATCAAATCAAACGGTTTATTACTAATAATTCCACTAAAAACCTGAGTTTTTAGCGTCTTAAAACTTACTAGAACTTACTGAATGTTTCTTAGATGGTATTTTTAGATTGTATTACCAGGCTATTCACACCAAAGAGACAATCCTACCTTTAACGAATGATACGAGGGAAGTCACAGAAACTCTGCATTAAAGGCATTGTATATACAATGTTTTCAGTTAAAAAAAAAATCTTAGCAAGCATGATTCCTCCATGTTGCCAGTGTCTCTGAATTACGTCCTAAAAAATGAAGCCCTGAAAGAAAATTGCAAGTTTAAAACAATCATTTAGTGCTTTAAAAAAGTGAAAATCATTGAGATACACATTCCAGCTTCCCCCTCTGACTGCTGTGTTGCAGAAATTTCTATCGGCTGAGAACAAATAATGTGGCAATTTGTTATCTGCACAATAATTGACCTAGTGAACAGCATAACTGTCCAAACATTTGTGTTTAGGTGTTTATTTGTCATTCAAAACATCTGTCAGATATGTCAGATAAGCAAAGTTGACATTTTTTAAACGGGGTCCTTCCACAGTGATTAATAGGTCTAAGCTTCAAGTTTATCTTAGCATTTAATTGGTTATATTTGCATGTCGGGCTAAAGTAACTTTCGTTAGTGCAGATTCACATCCGCCAAATAGTTGAAATAGGCTGTAAATAATTAAAATGTGTGAGCTACAGATTCTAGAAGCTCTCGAATGCACTTTCAATAGTCATAAATTGTTTTTGTCAGAAGAATGTGTTTGTTACCTCGCAAAGGGTAGGCCCACCTCGATAAATCTATCATTGTATGGTAACTTAGATACTAGCGACCTAGACACAAGCAGAATTGAAATGGTATTGCTTTAAAGACATTGTTTTAAACATTGTAGAAGCTCCGTTAAAACAATGGTCAACTTAATTATCTGAACATACGTGTTTGAAATTTACAAATACACAACCCCAGCTAAAGAACACAAGACTTTAATTACAGTTATACTTCTAGATGAAACTCTTTGAAAATGTTATATTTATGCTTGGTGGCAATCACAACTTGATTACTGCTGGTGGAAGAGTGTTGGGGGCCTAAGCTTTAAATATGCACAACTGATCGAAATAATAAAGTTACAAAAATAGGCGGGCAGACTCATCCTGAGATCTATATTTGACATAGCCCTCTAAAGAAAAATGTTTTTATGTTTAACATGTCTTAAAGGTCTTTCATCAAATTTTTACCGTAATATCATTTCAAGTTATGCTCTACAATTCCCTAACATGTTAACATACTAGTTGTGCTGGCTAATTAATAAACCTGGTCCACTCCTGAAGTTCATACTGTATGTTTTAAACACCTCACCTTTTAATTCAAGTATTATTATGTGGAATAACTTGCCAATGACATCAAATAATCTCAAGTCCCTTAACATTGCAATTCAAAAAAGAAATTAAAGATCATCTGTTACATCACAAAACATTGTAAAGTTCACAGGTTTTTAGTGATATATACAATTATAAATATATTGTATTATTTTGTTGTTTTTTGTTTCCCCAGGGCCCAAGAGAGATCAGCTTAATGCTCAGTGGCTACCCTGGCTTTGCCGAAATAAATAAATGAATAAACATAAATAAAATAAAATAAATAAATAAATATAACAGCATAAATATGTACACATAACTATCGTACAAATCAATGTCCTGGGACAAAAATTATATATAACACAGCTGTGTGAAGGCAGTCTAAGGGGGGGGTGGAATGGTCTTCATTATTGGATTTTCGCGTTTTAAAATCATTCAATGATCGTTTTGAACTGCTTTTTTTTTGGGGGGGGGCCTTAATAGAAACAATAGTAAGCATGATGATCAAGCCTCTGACCTAACTCAGATTTTGTAAAACAGGAAAAATTGTTAAACGCATACCTTGTAAAGCCACTGCTTAAGATTTTTGGAGGCTTCAAGTTGAAAAATTTGTCAAACCTGTGATATGTAAGCTACGTGTAGTGTTCCAAATGGAGCAAATAAACACCCCTAGAAAATTTGGAAAGTTATGCAGCCCACATGCATGGTATGCATGAAATAAGCAATTAGTACTCCACCCGACCATAATTATCAGATCTACTACACCAGTAAATTGTTTATGTGAGGAAATGGCAGGGTGAATCTGTCAACTTGAGTGCTTGTAGATTTTCACTTTTTTAAAAGCACTAAATCATTACTTTGAATTACAATTTTTCAGGGCTTCATTTTCAGACCTTCAAAGACACTTGGAGCATGGATAAGATTATGTAGGCTCACAGTTTTTAAACTCGGTAAATGTAGCCCTGTGACTTTAACCAGATAATTACGGTGTCACGTATCACATGTGTACGTGCCAGGAGGATAATGACAACTTTTGATGTGATAGAAATTTGTGGCTGGCCAGGAATATTTTCCTACAAGTCATAATTGTATAGAAGTGTAATGCTGTTCCCGCAGGAAAAAGAATGATATAAGTTGTTAACTAGTTCAAATGATTACACTCCACATGTATCGGCTACATTTACAGGTACATTACCTCTCTAAGATAGTAAATCACTATATCAATAGAATAAAACAGAATCAAAACATCGTTTAAACCAGAACATAACATAAAAGATGGCAACATTTTTGACAGTGAGGCATGGTCCATATGCCTACTGTCCTTGATACCGGTCTCCGCCATGGAACCCGAAACGAACTTTTTTCTGATGAAATGACCACACACACCACACACACACACACACACACACACAAACACACAGCATACACACACACACACACAGCACACACACACACACACACACACACACACACACACACACACACGCACACCACACACACACACACACACACAAATACACACAACACTTCACAAATACACACACGCACGCACACACATCGGCCGCGCATGCATACAAAGACACACACACACCAATCGCACACATACACACACACGCACTTCACACATACACACACACACAACACGCACATCACTCACACGCACCTTGGACTCAACAAATTGGTTCCGCATTATTGCGGCCGGGTAATGTTATCTCAGAAGACAAAAGAGTTAAAGTGGGGATATCAGCTTAGTCAGACCTCAGCCCAAAAGGGCTTCATTTGATTCAACAGAAGTGGTTTCATTTGATTGACAGAAGTACCAGTAACTAACGCCATGAGCAGTTTACATTCATATCAATCATTTTTTAAAAAAGGGTCTGGAGTAATCTCAGATTTGTCGAAAAAAACATGGCCAAATTCGATAAAATAACACATATCCCATATGAACCGATGAATTAGTAAGGGCAGCTACCAAAACAGACAATTGTATTTTGTGGCGTGGGTTTGGTATATTGCCTGCGTATGTGGCATTGCAAGATTGTATTTTGCAGAACTCATATTGTAGCCAACGGAAATCAAAACCGGTCAATGACCTACTTAAACACGCTTTTACGTTACAAATTAGACCCCTAACCCTAAAGATATGAAAATATGGTTGACGATATAGATTATACATAAAACATCTATATATGAGGGCCGTTAAAGAAATCACCTGAAAAAGTGACTGTACTAGCATAAATTAATAGTTTGCTATACTAGTGTAAATGGTATGATTGGTAAAAAATCGCAACACAATTTGATAAATGCATAACCCCACCCCGTTTTTTCTAGTAGCCTCAAAAACCAAATACTTTCAACTGGCTTTCTATTTTAATACTCTTAATACTCTCATTGAAAGCCATAATACGCGCTTTTTGTTGTCATGCGTATAGTCAATCTTCATATGGCATAGATAGCACAGTTTGAATGAACAAGATAAAGCTGAATGTTGTATGCTACCGATGTGTAGTGAACAAACGATAATAGCTGAATAGTTGTATGCTACCGTATGTGTAGTGAACAAACACGGCACCCGACCCCGACCTTCCCAGCCCTCTCAAATGTCAAAGTTGCTTTGGAAAGCATGGCCTCAGCTCACACATCTGACCCTCTAACTCTCTTTTCAAAATGTTGACTCCTGGAAAGGGTGTAACTTCCGTTGGGGATGGCGGTGCCTGTGCACTGCATCTCTTTCCCCAAAAAAGGTAAAACATCAATTTTGTGCCGCGTGAAAAAAAAATCGGAATACGCCAGCGGCCTTAAAGGGCAATTGACAATGATATGGGTAGAAATAAAAAATGCCTTGTAGAACCAAACCGGTTGAGAGATATACTCGCAAGTGTTATAACACCAGCTGGAATCCATGCTCCCTGGCTGGAATGACGTTGTATGAATTTGCCCCAAAACATACTAATCACTGAAATTTACTCTCGTGCTCCGAGAGAAATAATCATCAAAGAAAGCTACACAAAAATGTGGGCCTGTCAGTGACAGGCTGTCACTAGCATACTCCAATGGTAGTTCTTTCAAAATGAGTTAACATTTGCTTCAACGCATTAAATTTTTCACAGCTGATACCATTGCATAATCAGCTTGATTCATAGAATAGCTTCATCCCATACATTGCACATATAACCGGTTACTGCTAAGTTTCCCAGAATATATAAAGCAAAGCACACAAGACGACCGGGGTCTGACTTGAAAAAGAAGACTATTTTCGAGCTCAGAAAATAATTGCTTTTCAAATGTGTTACGTTTTCCGGAATAAATGTAGCATTGTATAAATCAAGGCGTTAAAAACGAGATTAAACATGCACAGTGTGTATCAAAAAAGGGTAAATCCATGTTTAGATGTTGTAAATAATTGCGCAAGATTTTTGTTTTAGAGGTAATTAGTATAAATATCCCCCAAACAGCAACTTGAAGGCAATCTCACATTTCATGCAAGCTATGCCCAAAACTTGGAAAAAGTGTGATATGATATGTTCTTTTTCAAGAGCAATTACTCGTCATGCATGAACACCAGTGATGGCAAGTGAGAATATCATTTGAAGATGAAAGGTTCGTTAGGGACATCTAATACTCTATAAAAAAATGAACAGTATTGGCAATATTTTAGGCTCTAAACAGCCTTCCGGTGCGTAAGCGGTTGGCTCCCTCCGTGTTAAGCAAATTAATTGGGATTACGGTAACAGGTACGCCGTGGACATTGCACAGAAATCAAGTTAACTACTCCACGAAAAGGTCAAATTTTAAAAAGTCCGTGTAAAAAATGATGCGCCTTTTTTTTTCAAAAGTATCGTGTACAACCACACGGTGTGGAAAGTTGTGGAATTTATCGTAGTGAAATAAACAGGAAAATCGACTGCACAAGAATTTCAGAGTTAATGCACATGAAAGCCTGACCTCCAAAAATGATTCGGGTTTTATTAGCAGAAGTACGTCGGTCACAATGGACATTAATTTGATATTTCTGGTCATTTGTACAAGTTAAACTTCTACATCGTGTTAGACACAAAATGTTTTGTATATACATTCCAAATTCAGCTCAAAATTATTTTTGGCAAAACGCTTCGTGGTTACCAGTTTTTCTGTCGCTAAGGCGAATAGATTTTGTTGAATGTGTTGAAAACGTAAGAGCCTCACCGGGGAGCCTAGCCTGGTACGCAGGGATTCATTGCGCTTTCGGCATATCGATATATGCCTCTGGTTACACTTATGAAGATGACCAACAAATGGTACAACAAATTGTCGATGACGCGCCAACAGTCTTGAAGGGCAACTTTTCATTCAACCGCAAATTGTGTGGCGACTTTCACAAAGTCTACCAGGAGTATTTTACGGTATTGAAATAATCCATAAAGTGCCATTTAGAATGTATCTCAAAAAAAATCAATAACGCATAACATACATTCATAAGCCATTTTGCAAAGAAAAACAAAAAAAGAAATAATGTGAGAAAAAATTCAGCATTTCAATCAATGTAACAATGGAAAGAAAAATTAAGTGGAAATATGTAAATATGAAATTGAAATTATAACAAGTGTAATATTTGCGAATTTGTAAATTATTTGTTAGGGTCATTCTGAAAGTCTATCTACGAGCAATGGTAGCCGGGTTTTGTAATGAAAGTGGATCCCCCGGGATGGCTACACTGCACGATAACTGTGAAATTGTATGGCGGCTCGAATGGAATTGCCAGAAAATGTCACGATAAAATTATTTACATTTAATTCTTGTGTCCTTAAGAGTGGACCTATTTAGTAATTAATTAAGTAACTTATATTACGATAACATGAAACTTTTACAGGGTTTAGCTGTAAAAATCTGTTTATTTGTGAGCAGATCTGATTCCGATTTTCATAAAAGATGCCCGACACGTGTTCTCGCACACTGCAATACGTGACACCTGTTTTCTGCAGTCCGTGGAATTTGTTTTTGCATTGGTTATTCAAATTGTTATACCTGCCATTTCACATCATGGTTCGCGGTGTTTTTGCATGCAATTGTGCAAATCATGCCTAGTCTCAGTATTGGAGACCCATCTAGAAGGTGGAATATGCTCCAAAATGACAATTTTTTGTTAATTTAATATATTTAACTGTTGAAGCGAGGCATTTGTACAATGTTTACCCTGCGCACATACAATGTATTCATCATTTTAATTCAAAGTTCACATCTCTTGAAATAAATGAAAGATTTTGGCAAACCTGGTGTACGTTTTGAAAATCAACTTACTCAAATTGATTTTTCGATTTTCTCGAAAAATACTAAACATATCGAAAAGCTTTGGTACTATTACTTGATACTAAGGAAATATAACCCGACAGCCACAACAAAATTGAATGTAAAATCAGAAATATCGATTATAGAAAGGAATCGTCCCCCGCTAAATGGAAGAGGCGTACGTCACACGGAGGCTGTTTTTTTATGAAATGGTTACGTAAGACGGCTAAAAGGCCTTAGCAACCGGAAGGCTGTAAAACATGGATTACAATTTGTTAATACACACTGTATACTTGTGCAGTATTTGTATTACCTCAGAAACATAATGGCACTATTTTTGCAGCTTACAAACAACCCTTCTTTTTTAATTTCGACCCCGCCTTCTAGAACTTTGTGACAGTGCTTTGCTTCTTATGAACTTGCAAGTAAACCGGAGCTAAACATGTCCGTCGTCCACAGTCACTGCTCAATACTAATATAATTTAGATATAGATGTATATATATATATAATATTGTGAAGAATGTTCGTCGGTGGTCTCAAACGTGTGAGTATATATAAAACCGCTCCATACTCAAAGTATTGCAACGTAACATTATAACGCAATGCATTTTGATTGAAGGGTCTTTCTGTGATGATCGTCGCTAATGAAAGTTATATTATTGGAAAACACATCAAATTATTTGAAATGAAATCAATAATATCTTTGGTCCTTTTCTTTCTCCAAAGCGGAAGAGATTATCAGATGGCAGGGACATCCCACGGCAGAGGGGCGGGAACAACAGGTACGAAATTTAACATTTTTCGCATCCTATAAGTTGGGGTGTTATTTCCACACTAGCAATCGTAATTCGGTTTCAATATTTCCCGTTATTGGTTTTGATGGATTCAAAGACTTCCAACAAATAAAAAATGCCTTAATATGTTACTCTGACGCGGTCTCAGAAAGGAAGAACACATTCGGCGAAGAAAAAAAGCGCCTCCTATCTTCAATAAAGACAGTATTAAGGAGGATAAGGCTACTAATTAAAAATTATGGCCGTCCTCTTCACATCGTTAAACCCAATGTACTGAAAAGTCGCATGACCGTAAATTATTACGAGTTTTTAAGCATAAAGCAGCCTTTTGATTTGAAGAAAGAAAAATAAAAATAATAACGTTAAGAGGTCCTGTCTAAAATATGGCGTATCCTCCTTACTCTCAAATAATATAATAATGTAATAATATATAACTGAAATAAGCAATAACAACGACAAATAATAACAATTTAAAACATGTGCTTTATTCAATTAACCACTCTCATTTCTAAACCCAGACAGCACTTTTCATCAGACCAATGAATAATGCAACTATACACGTAATCTATCTATCACAATATTATAGGCCCTATAATTCAATAATTTGCGTACCATAACTGACATCT
>JZLH01S0595152.1:5227-16102 GCA_001188425.1 Eucidaris tribuloides | reverse complement strand
AGTTGCAATTGTGATTGATGTGGTTACGAAGAATGCAACAGAAGGTTTGATGACCGAGATGCTGTATGCTGATGATTTGGTTTTGATGAGTGAGACGGAGGGAATGAGGGAAAAGTTCTGGGAGTGGAAGATGGCTTTTGAGAGCAAGGGATTGAAGGTAAACCTTGGAAAGATGAAAATGATGGTGAGTGGAGCAGAAGAAGAAGTACATGAATTAGTGAGTAAGGTACATGTAGACCCATGCGGCATGTGTGGAAAGAGGGTAAGGGCGAATTCAGTGTTGTGTGGAAAATGTGGGAAATGGATTCATGGGAGATACACAAAGATGAAGAGAGTGACCCCGAGGTTTTCAAGAGATTTTGTGTGGAAAATGTGAAAAAGGACCAGGAGAGATGGTGGAACATGTTGAAAAGTTGTGTGACGAGGTGGAAACAGTGGAAGAGTTTTCATACTTGGGGGACAGGGTAAGTGTGAGTGGAGGGTGCAGGGCAGCTGTGACAGTGAGGGCAAGATTTGGATGGGTGAAGTTTAGCCTGCAGAGAGTTGCTATATGGGAAAAGGTTTCCTCTAAAGATGAAAGGTTTAGTTTATAGGAGTTGTGTGAGATCGGCGATGTTGTATGGGAGCGAAACGTGGTGTTTGAGTGAAAATGAGATGGGGATTCTGAGAAGGACTGAGAGAGCAATAGTGAGAGCGATGTGTGGTGTGAAGCTGATGGACAGGAAGAAGACTGAGGTTTTGATGCAGATGTTGGGTTTGGAAGAGACGGTGGATCAGATGGCGAAGGCGAACGGAGTACGTTGGTATGGACATGTGTTGAGGAGGGATGTTGATCATGTTTTGAGAAGGGCGCTTGAGTTTGAGGTGGCTGGTCAGAGGGGAAGGGGGCGACCGAAGAAGACATGGAAGAAACAGGTGGTGGAGGAGAGTAGGAGGGTTGAGTTGAGGGAGGAGGATGCGCCGAATAGAGTAAAGTGGAGGGAGGGGGTGGGGGTGATTTCGGTGAGAGCGAGGTGAATCCGGCCACCCCGTAGTTCGGGGACTAAATCGGATTTAAAACCTGGATTACTACTACTTAGAACAACTGTTGTTTGCACAATACCATATGCTAGGGCGCTACTTTCATGTAGCCCATGTAGCTCTAGGCTCCTGGGCCAGGGTTGGCCGGTAAATACCGGGTGGTAAATTCCGGTATTTACCAGCAAATACTGCCTTGCTATTTTAGACAAAAACGGGAAATATCGGGAAATACTGGGAAATACTATTAAAAACTCATTTCTTGAAGGTTAATAGAAAACAAAATGTAGAGATAGTTTTACATTAAGTGTGATCAACACAAAATACATCAAAAAACTATCTTCACTGATGGTGGGAAACTAGGGAGTCAATCTGATTGGTCGGACAAACTTTCTACATGGATAAACCAATACTAGAAATAGAAAAATAAAAAAAGATTACTTGCTTTTATTCTATAAATTTGCTTCAATCATTTCAGTCTGCAAAAATATATTGGAGCTGAATTGCTCCATAAATCCAGAACACTAACAATAACATACTCCAATGTTTCTAACTTGTGTTTTCATCTGAAATTCATTGGTTCAATTAGGTGGAATTGTGTAAGAAATGCCCAAGTGAAGGGCATTTGTGATGCTCCAAGGGTCAAAGGTCAATTAACTTTGCATATATGTAAATTGCCATTTCCTCTTTCCTTCTTCATTGTTCTTTGTAGGATAAAATGGCAGCAAATTCTACACTTCAAGAAAGGTTCCTGGGATATCCCGGCAATGACATGGGACAGAGAGTTGGAAATTTTGAAACTCTTCCTGCTGAGTGTCCAAATACCGAAGACAGACCAGAAGGAAAACACTGTACCAAAGACTTTGATGTGTCAAGTGGGGAAGTCAGGAACCTCAGCATGTCAGTAAACCACGATGCCAGTACCAGTCGAGAACATTTGTTAGATGAGAACGATTTTGATTCCAGGGATGGAGAATTTGATCAAAGCAAAGGTGAACGTAATTTTGGTGAATGTATATTGGATCAAGTGGATCAGCCGGGTTCAACAGCCACAACATCATCAGAAAGCAAAGAACAGTCGTCAACCCAAGACATGCCATCTCTTGAAGACTTGAATGAAGATTATGACAGTGATGGCTGGGAGGTAATTATCAGATGCACCACAGAGTAACTCATCAGTTGTCCGGCAGAAGGGCCTTAACACTACATTGTCGCTAACTTGAAAACCATTGGTTCTGTTCACTTGAAATCAAAGTAGTGTGATATCTTTATAATCCTTCTGTCAAACTGTTAAAAGCAAATTGAAATAAGGCCATATTTCTCAAATTAGAGAAAATTACTGTTAAGGCTCTTCTGCTGGAAACATATGCTAGGGCCCTTCTGCCTAACAACCGGCGAACTCATAATACTGCAGTGTGGTGCACCAACTTGTCCATCAGAAGTACAGTCAGTTCACTCCACCTATAAAGTTGAATATCTGGGGACCCCACAAATCACTTTGACTTGGACAAAATTCAAGTAAAAGTTGTCTGCACAATTTTATGTTATAGACAGGGAAATAGAGGCTAAAAGTATCAAGAGAGTACCAATGTAGGGGGAAAATGAGAAAGGGAGAGAGGGAATGGAAGCCGTGCTTGGCGTGCTGTATATCTAAAATGGTCAAGTTGACAAGCAGATCTATATATATAAAAAATGTCAGTCCATTAAGACCATCAAGAATTACCGTTGTGCTGTTGTGGCCACTTTGACTTAGGCAAATGATTTACATGTAACAAATATGTTTGGTCCCATAAACTCTAAATATGTTCGAGATTTGAGTTTGAGTGAGTAAGGCAGTGTAATTCCACAAGAAGGAAGGTCATTTTGTTCTCAAAATGAAAAATAACATATTCAAATTATTTGAATACCTTTTTGCAGATCGGTATTCGAATGCGACTTTAAAATGAATCAAATATTTGTCATCGTCAAAATGCCGTAGTTGAAACTCAAATACAGTAACTTAGTTGTTTTACAAAAGAAAAAAAATAATTTAGATAAGACAAGGAAAATGTTTTTAGCATGTTCGGAACCCAAATATATCATTTTCAAACCGAAAACAACGATTAAGAACAGTGGATTTCCAAATGGCGACACGTAAATAAAGGCCATCCAAGTCCATGACTGTACCATCCCACATTGCGGTGGAAAATATTTTTTGCCGATACAAAAACAAGACTTCAAATATTGGTTTTGAAAAACAGAAATGGCAAAATACAGTAAATGTAAAATTGTTCTTTCATTTGCTGTTGTTACTTTTTCTGAAAATTGCCGTCATGCATTCGAAAACTTGATTCTTCTACGGCTATTTGAAGTTTATCGTACACGGTCGGTATTGATCATGGGCGCTGCCATTTGTATTACCCACCGTCCACCGACCCACCGGACCATGCGTTTCCAGCCGGTTCAGTGGAGGAAACAGCGCTGGCTGCGCGCACGATGGCTGCATTCATTGCAAGCGTGATTTGCGCGGGTGAGGATAGTTAAATAAAGCCAAACTTCCCTTCAGTATTGAAGAGAAGTTTGAGTGTAATTAACTTTTTTAACTATTTTTTTTTGTTAAGGGAAATTTGACACCACATTGTTTAGACAAACTGTTTCACATGTTTCATTTAATGAAATTCGGGAGGATTTAATGTGTAATTCTCACATAAATTCAAGTTCAAGTTCAATTTTATTTCCACAAATCTCCAGTAAAAAAATACAAAAAACACAAAGTATAAGGACATTCAGTAAGTATACATGAAATAATAACACAGAAATGTAAAACAGAAATGGTGAACATACACAATAAGGAAACAGTGGAGGGATTAGCAATAAGCCATGGGCCTCTCACAGGCTAATCCCCTAGGTGCAAATACAAATTGACTACAAGCAACATTACATGACAAGGAAACTACAAAATGGCAACACAACATTATTGATAGTAGACAACATAAAAGACAACATGTAAACATGAAAACAAGGTAGACACATTTAAACAGAATAATCCCTTGTAGGGAGTGTGGTTATTTGAAAGTATAAGGTAACAAAAGTGAGGGGCAAGAATAGGATTGATCTGGTGAGCTTCCTATTGAGAGCGATTCAACGGGTATATTTAAATTTAAAGGGGTCTAAAGGAGCCTAAGGAGGACAGTTTTTAAGATAAAGGGGTAGATTATTCAAGATTTCTGGGCAAGTACCATGTACCAGTAACTTCTACAACAAATATTCAAACAAATAAGATAGACATATTTAAACAGAGTAATCCAAAGGAACGAAGGTATTTGAACGTTTAGGAAACAAAAGTGTTAGGCGAGGACAGTCAATAAGCTTCTAATTGAGAACGATTTAATAGGAATTGTCAGTATTTAAATTCAAATTACATCAACAGTATGAAAATCTTAGCTTATACTTTGTTTTCCACCCTAAGTAATATTTTGTCAACAAGATTGTGTACAGAAGGCCTGATGGTAATAGCCCTAAATTCCCAATTTATATGTTTTCCTTCAACTACATGTAGCAAATTTACAAAATTATCAATCTTGTACTGTAAAAAGCACAAGTATAGAAATAGAATTGTGATCTTTACTCTGATTATCCCTCTTGCCTCTATCACTTCCAGATGCTGTTATCTTGGTTGATGATGGATATCTGCAAACATCAGCTGAATAGATAACAGCATGTTGTTGCAGTTTATGTGCCCATTCTGTGTATGTGATGATCCTATGATCCTTAGGTCGTGATCACATTACACATCTAGGTTCGTACCTAGGTAGTGAAGTGGTGTCGATCCACATTGTGTTCGCGTTCACACTACCACAATAATCCACATTGAAAGTGAGTTATGACGTAAGTGGCGCGAATCCACTTACCCGGATGTTAGAATGACCCGGAAGTGAAGCGCCGTTACCACGGAAACAAATTGAAAGTCGGCATATCCAAGATGGACGACACTGTATTTGCCGCTGTGTCGTATTTGCACACTGCATTTCGCCGTAGAAATCGCATTCGCCGATCTCGTGCAAAATTTAGATTGCGACAAATGTATGCAATATATGATTCTTTCATTGCCATCTATCAAAGGAAAATGCTACTCCGCATGATTGTTACAACGGGACTGATTTTTGTGGCGACGATACCAGCCGAGAGGAGTGAATATTTGGGATTTCCCCTGGTACGTGTCAGAGGGCGTTAGGTCACTTCCGGTATATGTGGAGTTGATCCAGATCGACTCCACATATTGCGTTCACATTACGAAATTTAACTCACCTCCTACATGTAGGGTCGAAACTACCTCAATCAGGTAGTTTCGATCCACATCATGATGTGGAGTCGATGTAGGGTCGAAACCACTTGTTTTGTGTTCACATCAGTGGGGGAAGTGGTTTCGACCTAGGGTCAACTCCATGTCCCTATATCAAATGTGCCTAGTGTGATCACGACCTTACTCCAATATGCTTTTTGTCCCTGTGTCACACCCAGACACTATTTTCATATGTTAATCCATTGGAGATGATTTGATTTCACTGTAACACACATTTTCCATAGGCCCCAATATGAGTTAAATCATACTTTCTCCAACAGGTTAATAATAAATGAAAGACAAAAGGGATAATCAGAGTGAGGATCATAGTTCTATACTTAAGCTTTGTTTCTATCTCTCTGATCTTGCAGGTTTGTTCAGAAGAGGAAAATAATGATCAGATGCTAATACCAAATGATCAAGTAGAAGATCACGGAGGAGCTCTGGAAGACTACGAAGATGATGCTCTGGAAGACTATGAAGATGATGAGAGTGAAGATGAAGGCAATGTTAGTGTAGATGAGGAAGATCTTAAGCTGGTTGAGGCATGGTTCCTACAGACCGCTGGGAAACTGAAGCATAACTGGAAACAAGAAAAATCTAAGGAATTGAATGTGCCGAGTCCTCGAGAAAATCCACCTAAAACATATGAAAAGAAAACAATGTCAATGAAGCAGGAGTACGAGAGCCTTGGACGCAGGCAATACCGTGGAGCAAAGGTCCCATATAAGTGTGAGTACTGTGATAAAAAATTCAACTGGAAACATCGTCTTATTACACACATCACCACCCACACGGGCCACAGGTTATATCCTTGCGAGAAGTGCGAGAAGTCGTTCAATTGTAAGGCCACGTATATCGCCCACATGCGTATGCACGACGGCGAAACTCCGTACAAATGCGAACACTGTGAGAAGTGCTTCTGCTGGAAGTCCGATCTCACGGCTCACCTCAAGCTTCACAACGGAGAGCAACAACCCACATGCGAACTCTGCGGGAAGCAATTCTCGTCCAAGTCCAATTTGAGTATTCACCTGAAGATCCATAAGGGCATCAAACCGCACAAGTGTCAGCATTGTGGGAAATCATTCGCATATAATTCCTACCTCAATCAGCACATGAGGGTGCACTACCACACCAAGCCGTTTAAATGTGATAAGTGCGGAGAAGCGTTTGCGCGGAAGTGTAGGTTGGCGATTCACCGGAGGATACACCAGAGCAAAAGGCCATACAAATGCGAAGTGTGTGGTAAGAGCTTACTCAAGAAAGCCACCCTGAATTCCCATATGAGAATGCACACTCAAGATAAGCCCTTTAAGTGCGATAAGTGCCCAAAGGCGTTTTGGTACAAAGGCAACCTTCGGACTCACTTAAAATTACATGAAGAAAAACAGACTGGAGAGTAGACTAGAATTGTCTTCAATGCTGGCTGCATTGTGTTCCAAACAAACATAAATACATGTAGTTTGATAATAGTATTCAGAAAGATTGTAAGAATGTCAATAAAATGATTACCTCTCTTCAGTACACTATTCTAATCCATGTCTTAAATTTATATATCAACTAAAAAATGGCTCATCTTCACAAAACAACAAAACCTGTTACCGTAAAGGTATAAATATTGATCTCTAGATGGCCACTTTAACACTTTGGGTGCTATCGGCGCTCTGGCTTGCCCATGTACAACATCAATGAGGTACTATCGGCACACCGGTTCGCCGAGAATACAATCGGTTCCATACCTTTTAATTCGAATGACAAATGTCACTGAAGTTCCTACAAATGACATGTCGTACAGACCAACTACTAGTAAATGAGTTAAAATGTATTGACTTGATATGCAAGTTTACAGAAACTCGTACAATTTGGAAAGGATATACCTCCCAGTCCCTGGTTAACATACCTGGATTTTTAGCCCAGCGCCCAAAGTGTTAAGAACCCATGCACTTCAACAAAATTCTAAAAAAAAAATCTGTAAAATCAAATATACTGGCAATTCTTTCATATACAAAAACAAACATGCAAATCATAATATACAACTCATTACTGTTTATGTACCTGTACGTAGTTACGATGAAAAACTCTAATTTCTAAGATGTGAAGTAGTGTGTTTTACTGTTTTTAGGTACTTCTGGATCTTTCTTTCCAAAAAAACAAAACAAATCTAATAAAATATGTTATGTTCTGAAATAAAAGTGAAGAAAATAATTTGTTTTCATGTAAAATTACAAAAGCATACATGCCCCTGTATGTACATCTATGGCATACTGAGCATAAATCAGTATTGAATTTGCAAGACTTATGTTATTGTTAGCAATGTCATAACCAGTTAGTAGGATTTTTTTTTTATTGCCATCTACATGTTTATCAACAAATGTTGAAAATAAGTTGTAGCCCTTTCCGCCAAAATGTACCTTTGCCAATTGTGGTAATTAATGTTAACACATCAAATCGGGTGCAATCTTCCATTAATCTGTATTAATATCGACTGGAAATATTTTGTGACAAAATTTAAAACTGTAAGCCTCCTGTTTCACTGCTGAGATTAACAAGTCAGCTAAATTTAAATGTAAACAATGTACATGTATTCCAGTTAAACTGTTGTAGTGACTTCAATATTTCCTGCCAAGAATGTAACAGTGTTAGATGATTAATTGTATTCAAATTTAAATGTACCTACCAACACTAACCATTACAACATATGATAAACTGTCCTACTTTTGATTTTTGATATATAGGGCTTGACACTAGCACTAGCCAGCTTGCCCAGAGCAAGCACAATTTCATGTTGGGCAAGTAAAAACTCAGTACAGGTACTGTATGTTAACCCGTTGCCTCCGAGATTCTGAAAATCCCATAGTCTTAACACACGACGGATCCGGTTCCCGTAGCCAACGGGTTAAAATTTACTTGCCCAATTGTTCTTTGTACTTCATTTTATGTCTCTTTAAATTCATAAATCGCTCCTTTGACAGCCCCCAGAATTAAGATAACAAACATCCAATGCTATAAAAAGTACTTATTGGTTAAAATTAGGGGGAATAATTTTTTTATTTTTTTGATATTTTATATTTTCGTGCAAGTAAATATCTGAAAGGGATAATTTCACTTGCCTAAAGGGCAAGTAGGAAAAAAATGTTAGTGTGGAGCCTTGCATTATGCTTAATTACTTGTTTTGATTTCAAATAATTTGTTGATGTGTACATCATGATGAGGGTTCTCCTTTCACTGAGTCTTGTGAACTCCTTAAATTCTGCAGGTAACCAAGAAAGCTGAAAGGCCCACTGTCATGGGTCAACTCAACCACCGAGACGATAAGAACTAGTCTTTAGATACAGGCACATACTCACAAATATGAACTGTTGCAGTGCCATAGTCTACAGATAGCAGGAGGAAAACAAATGCTCTATTTTACCACACCACCAGGATTTCTTAGTTGCATTATGGGTAGCATTAGTGCCCCAAATTTAAAATCAGAGTCAATAGAGGGCATTTTTCCATTCTGTCATGACAGTGGGCCTTTGAGGGATCAGAATTTCATATATATTCACCATTCCCAGACCCTTTGTTTGGACTGGATTTGTTTTTTGTTAGTTCCATTCTCTTTTAAAGTTCCATTCTTTATTATTTGGAACAGAAGTCTGTGAAACGATGTGAGAAAACATCAATATTTCTCAGAATTGTTGTTTTTCCAGATCATACACACTTTTATGAAGACCGTAATATCAAAGGAAGTATACCATTATAAGTAAACCTTTTAATCCACTCTCTTTTTGTTATTTGATGTACTAGAAGTGGTGGCCTTGACCTTTCAAAATAGGTTCTTTCGTGTTTCATTCATGTTTGTACTTACAGTGTACATGTATTTGTTTAGACTGACACATATTTAAAGGAGAAGGAGCCAGCAACTAACAGGCATAAGTTCAGAATAAAAATGACATTGTGAGTATTGTGAGAATTGTGGAACATGGTGATAAAGACAGCCTAAATAAGGGGTACTGTGTGATACTCACC
This sequence comes from Eucidaris tribuloides, assembly GCA_001188425.1. Taxonomy (NCBI): domain Eukaryota; kingdom Metazoa; phylum Echinodermata; class Echinoidea; order Cidaroida; family Cidaridae; genus Eucidaris; species Eucidaris tribuloides. The sequence continues at coordinate 6,750 of JZLH01S0595152.1, read as the reverse complement.
CTCAGCAAGGCCCTATAAATAAGTTAATTTGTGTTTATTTTACATCTTTGCAAGTTTTATCCTGGGATAAAACTTGCAGAAACAGCTATAGGGGGAGGAGCTTATCGATTCAAACAGTGCATACATTACCACGGCACAACTGACACACGTCCGGTGGCATGCATCGGTCACACGTGCTCAACTCGAGTCGAGACCAGATCACATGCTGATTGGTTGGCAAGAACTTATTTCTTTTCTTAACTTATGCCTGTTAGTTGCTGGCTCCTCCTTTCTTTGAGTTGTTCTAATATTCCAACATTTTTACTGGCATCAGTGCTGTAGTTATTATTATTCAGTGTACACTGTACATTGATTGATATTATCAGTGTAAGTAAAATAATAGAAGGAATATGGAAGTTTTCTATGAATTTGAAAATATTGCACATTCCACCACCAAGTGGTGTAATTATCTACAGTGTATCTCCCCCAAAAAAGTCAAAAGCGCCTTTTTTTTGGCAGTTAGAAAATACTACCACTATCGCTAACATCATTGTCAAGTGGAAAGTGTAAACTTTCAAATGCCATTTGTTTTGTTCATTTTGCTTATTTTAAAGGTTAGATGAATGATTGGGAACAATTGAATGCCTCAAAACCAATAGTTGAAATGTATACCCACTTAACATACACGAGTGGATATCCCACCTGTGAGTTTGTCATCTAATTTGTTTACTTAAGGAAATCAAGATAAACTAGGAGTATTTAATTTTTTCCGGGACGATAAAATAAGCCATAAAGAGTACTGAGCAGGTTCCATGCTACGCGTGATATTGAATTGTGTATTTAGAAGATCAAAGTCTCACTACAGATTTTCAAGGCGAACTTTCATAGTTTACTTGATTCTAGAGTAGTTTCAGCCCAAATTGAGGACTACCACCAATCGTGTCATTTACCTTTAATGTCGAGATATGTTGACTTAATAATGAAAGGGTAAAATCACAGGGTACTGGATTTATGAGGGAAGAGGGCTAGGTGCTATCATTGACCATAGTAAAAGTGGCACAATCGTGAGTTTACCATTTTGTTGTTAGCTGTTATTCAAAACATCAAATTTAACAGAACAAATGGCACTTGAAAGCTAAGACTGTGTGCTTGGCATTGATGTAAGTACCACTATCATGTCATATATGGTATTTTCTATTTTTAATTGCCAATGATAGTGCTTTCCTCTTGCACATTTTTTTTTCTTGAGACATGCTGTAATAAGGGTTAATTGTATCAATCTGCTGCCAAGCTACATGGTGTGAAATTTATTTTACATCCTTAATTTATAAGCACTGTACATTGAAAACATCTACTTAACTTGGCATATACTGTATATCAAAATTGGATATGGCACATCAATTGGGTAAAACTTAAAGCACAAGTTTAGTTTTGGTGATTTTTTTTTTTATTAGAAAGCTTTTATGCTCAAAGGTCACATCACACCAATAACAGATTCTGAATGTCTTTCATGTTTTTTTTTTAAATAATTAATGAAAAATCTT
>JZLH01S0595064.1:49287-62469 GCA_001188425.1 Eucidaris tribuloides | reverse complement strand
GGCTGTCAAAATAACTGTGCCACAAGTATCATATTTAATGTATACATCCCACTACAAATGGGCTTATTGTTACCATCACCACCATCTCCATTATAATCATCACTAATATTGTTATTTTTATTTGTTGTTGTTGTTATTATCATTATTATTGTTGTTATACTTATAATAATAATAATTATTATTATCATTATTATTAGGCCTATATTATTATTATCATTACTTCATTTTCACGATTTGTCTTCTTTACAACTATAGAGCCGGGACCAATCCATGGACCTAAGGCTTCATAGAGGTGATGTCATCATTTTAAAAGGGGTCACATATAGATTGAGTGCACGAGGTCCGTCATGTAATGTTGAAGAATTACACTAGCCCTAACAGAACTCCCCTGCTTGATCTCATTGCCCTGTTCTCCGGCAATTTAAAAACTTATTATTATTATTATCATCATCATCATCATCATCATCATCATCATCATCATCATCATCATCATCATCATCATTATCATTATTGTTATTATTATTATTATTATTATCATAATGTCAAATTATCTAAACTTCTAAAGATGTTACAGAATATGTACACTACATGTTTTCCATCCATTTTGTGAACATCCTCAGAATCAAGAACTTCAATTGATCTTAACCCTGTTAATCCCCATTCTAACAAAACTACACAGACTTTGATGCTATATTCCAAGTATGGATCTGAAAGGACACGAGCAATAGTCAAAATCCAATGCTCTCAAATAACTTACATTCACACTGAGAAATATGTTTTATTGTATCATCCTTCTAAACAAAACATATTTACGTAACACTTTGTTTTCTCCTCCAATACACAGTGTCGTTATGTACCTTGCTGGAACCCCATACTATATCTCAGTGCACCCAAGAAGTAACAACATGCCAGTAATTACTAAATTAGATTAATTCCATGTGTGGCGGCAATAAAGTTCAACATATTCTCCGTCCTTGAAGAAATAGATTTGGGTCAGAGCTAGCGATCTTCACCTGCCCGGCTCAAGTCAGTCTCGTTAATGCGAATGAGACGCTATTAGCGGAGAACAAATTGAATTAATTTAGCTCGACCTGACGAGGGCCTTGCCAGATCGAAAGTTCAGCATTGTCTTATATATATGTACACATGTGTAGGGCCATAGATGTAATATACCAGTGACGATTTCTCTCTCTTCTTCTTCTCCGATAGTTTCTTTCATTTTCTTCTCCACAAAACCATAACGTGACTAAGATGCTATCATTCACAAATAAATTTAATTAATTTAGTAATCTGTAGAGTTGGCAGTACTAATTCTAAGAGAAGTTTATCAATGCTATCTGTAGCTATGTAGATTTCTTTGCACGGTCATGAATTGATGTCAGTAGTGGATGGAGAATGCTAGCCTTGCATTCCTTTGGTTAGATTTCAAATATCCTTTTAGTTAATTTCATTGTTGATGTTAACCACAATTAATCACGTGTAGGTTAATTCATCAAGACTTGGCAATAAAAGGTTAAAGGTTGTTTGTCTAACTTAAACCATTGGAGATGATTTGATTTCACTGTAACACACATTTTCTATAGACTCCAACACGAGTTAACTTCTACTTAGTCTCCAACGGGTTAAAGACGCTATACAACATTGTGGAAGATCCGTTTATGAAATTGTCAAACTTTGCTATCTGAAATATATGACAGTGTTCGAATGGACAAATAAACACCATAGAACAGATAAGTTCAGACAGTTATTCTATCACTTGTGAAATATGTACAGATGAAAATTGGCTCATTAATTATTCTCGGCCGATGAAAATTCTGCAACGCAGCAGACTATGGGGGAAATCTGGAATGGTCGCTCAATGATTTTTACTTTCTTAAAGTACTTAATGATCATATTGAACTGTAAATTTTTTAGGCTTCATTTTTAAACCTTATCAAAGACACTAGTAGCATGGGGAATCATGTAGCTCACATTTTTTTTAAAATGCAAATATTGTTATATGATGTCTTTAATGTATGTCTCCTCCACTAGCTTCTTAAAATGTTGAAGATTTAATGTTTTTAACATTTTAACCATTTAAAGGGGAACTCCACACTAATAACCAGTTGCATTTACAGGGCAGTCATATGATAGGGAGAAGTCATAAATGCATCAAAAAAAAATTAAATAGGTTGAAACATATACCAATATATACACTGGCTAAAGGCTGGAAGAATTTGTCTTGATTTTTTTTTTACTTAAGGAGAAACCCCATTAATTTGCTGGGATTGAACTAATCTCAGGTCCTGATAGAATTTGTTCATATAGAAGGTTACAAAACACATTTCACCATCACAGTATTTCCAGATAATATTTGTACAACAAAGAGCAAATGTGTGAACATCAGATTTTCACAGCATTATCTCCTAAATTGAGGACTAATTCCAATCTTGCCATTTCCACCTAATAGTAGTGGAAAAATCAGAGAACCATTCAGTGAACATTTGAGCAAAATTACACAAATAGTAATAAAGATATGAATTTCTGAAAACATTTTTTTGGTCAATAAGTCTTTCATATTGGGCCATATGATAGAGTCCTCTTTTATGCAATGGCAAGGTTTACAGGCTGCAAGATTCAAATAATTGACATTACATGTATTCTAACATGCACAAAAAAGCCAGTTCAGATTTGCACTAATGGAAACAGCTGTGCTCCCTTTTCATATTAAAAATTTCATAATTTGAATTCAATAGAGGTAACTCTTAACATGCCAAAGTCGCAGATCTGCACCAAATAATACACATAAAGTCCATAGAGGTTTTAATCCTCTGGCATGTTACAAGTTAAAACACGCATTTGTTGTTGTTTTTTGTTGGGGGGGAGTGAAAAAGGTGATATCATGGATGAACTTGATATAATCTAAATTAGAGAAAGAGATCAACGGCAGCACCTATACTGTGACCCATCTCGACATAAACCTATCATCAAGCCAAGGCCTGTATCAACCCGTGAATTAGGTTTTGGCTGTGTCAGTGAGGTCGCCCAGTCCAACCCTCGAGTCAAGTCGCAACACCATTCAAAACCTAAAAACGATTGACAGACTCTTGTGCCGGTGTAATGACGATGGATAAACACCCCCACCCTCCCTGGGGGCAGCTCAGTCTTCTGTTGTGCGCAGGGATCGCTACAAAGGTAACGGGAGTCCACTAACCGTTGGCATTGTTTTCGCTTCCCAAATTACCCGGGCTCCTTTCTCGGTTTGTGCAAAGAGATCACGGCGGTGACAATACCGAAAGCAATCCACCCCATTTTTTTTTCTCTTACTTTTTTTGGTTAAAACCCACTATGCTCGCCAGCATGCAATAGACGCAGCCATACCACTCGGCCGTTTTTACCCCGACGTCGTTTAATCACCGTTGCTTTCTCGATAAACATCCATTGGGGGATTTCACTATTAGGTTTGGATGTCTTGTTTCGCATGTTTGCTAAAGTAACAATATGACTCGGCCCGTCCCCGCCATTCTTGCGCCAACCGTTTGTGCTCCGGCCGCGGGGACGCCCCCCAGCCGCGATCAGAGAACCTCAATCTCAACAAATTCCATTACATTGTAACCGAGAGAAAAGTAGGTGGGCTACAAGGGCACCAGGGCCAGGTGAATCTACATTTATAGGGAGGAATCTCGGGTGAATTTGACAATCCTTTGTATTATTGTGAAATACGCTACATGAATAATAAGAGTCGTCGATGGTATTACATGTATCATGAGAAAGGAAGCAGTGGTAAAATATCTGAATATTGCACATGTAGATAACAATCGTAGGTTGCCTTCATTAGCGTCATGCCCATGTGGTCAAAATCAATTGTCTTATTATCATGTCTTGTATTCTTTTTATTTATGCAGCGTAATATTCAAGTAATATTTTGGATTCATGTGTAGAAAACTGATTTTAAATTCAAACATTCAATCCAACTTGTCTGTCGATCAATCAATCATCACTCAATCTAATCAATCAATCAATCAATCAATCAATCAATCAATCAATCAATCAATCAATCAATCAATCAATCAATCAATCAATCAATCAATCTGTCATTAATTCAACCCCATTTGTCAACAATTTTCAATTTTGTATTATATCATTTCTTTGAACACATACCGCCATAGGCATTTTTTTTTTGGGGGGGGGAGGGTGGTATACAGTCATTTATATATTAAAATCCTACACCATTAATGTTGTCTTTTGTTACAATTAACTACATGAATTCAGCCACCTATCAATCTATCTACATTATCTATCTATCTATTTCCATCTACATGTATCTATCTTGCTATTATACTGCACATGTACATCTATCTATCTACCTATGTATCTCTCGTATATCTATCTATTTATCTATATATAAAATGTTTGTGTGTAGTTGTCATTCATTTATCCAATTAGTCTTTTTGTTTCATCTGTTTACTTGTCGTCCTATCTGTTCACTAACACAAGTGTCTGTATTTGTAGATTAATCCACTACCCTGACGCCTTCAGTTTGTACATTATGCACCAGATATTTCGAGTACTGCAAGTTGTTCACTTCCTTCACAACACATAATTATCATATAAATAACTTGAGTAATTTAATTGTCTTCCCATTTAATTGCTAGAACATTGTCAAAATTTATTTCATTTTACATATAGAACAGCACTGGAAGTTTATTTGTGGCTCAAACAGATGTACATTCACGGCTGCATAAAATAGAGGAAGGTACAGTGCATGCATGTCGGTCATTAGACAAATCATTATCTGAATTCTCTGGAGTATCTTCCTTGGTCAGACAGCGAATGTCGCCCTCTATAGACATTTCAGAGCCAACCACCACATCAAATTACATGTACAAATACAGCATATCAGTGCAGAACCCCACCAATGTGCTAAGTGAAAACACAATTCTTGGTCTAAAATGGATAGTTACTGGAATCTCCGTCTAATGCTCTTTCTTCCAAAAAAGAGAAGGGTCTTCAGAAACTCGGCATCCTCTGGAGACCAATGGAAACTCTTTGCCGTTCATTATTAATCATCGCACTAATCCAAGATGAAAATCACAGATTACAATATTTGCCAAGAGTGACTCACGTACGGCTCCATCGCTACGACGGAGATCACCCGTCTGATAAGGCGTGCGGGGCTAAAAACATCATTTCCATCAAATTTACATTAATTTAGCTATGAAATCCCGCAGACATTGAGAATAATTTCCATTCTACAACTTCGACCAATGTCACGAGAATAAAAAGACTCAATAGATTGATCAAGTTGTCACCGACTGACTGGGATATGTGTATGAATTTAATCTGGATTATATCCCGAGTTGTGCTGTATATTAATTACATCCGCAAGAAGAAGATAGAATGTCTATTTATCTATTTTATCCCCTGGATACCGCTGAAATTCATTATCATAATTTTGCCAAATCCATCATATAAGATAACCCAAGTACCACTGATAATGATGGTAATACCCCAAATCGGCTGCTTCAGGGAACTCTAATAGTCTTAAGCTGCGATGCATATCTCAAATATGATTGGAATAAATTAAGTGCATCTATCAAAAACGACGTTTAGGTACAGTGACTGCTTAAATTCTATATACGCCACTGATGTCAAAGTCACATCAATTCTTTTGACAGCTACCGTAATCAATACAGGATAGTAATGGATAAATTAAACACAGTTTAACCTAAAAATATTTCAAACAGCCCATAAAGTGAGAGTGAAATAAAAATGAAAAAAAAAAGTCTTAAAAGTCAATAAAATCAAATAATTTTATACTAGTTTTCTAGGAAACAAGCAGTTATATCATTCCCGTAATGAAACTTTCTGCAGAAGACAAACAACCATTTTGGAAAATTAAACAAAACTGCTTAATAGCTAAAAACTACAGTACAGACATACAGACAAAAACTTGAACAAACACACAAAAAACACAGAAAAGAATGAGAAAGAGTGCAAGAATTGTGACATGAGACGTTTCTTACCAGCTTCTCGGACTTTATCCAATCGTAGTCCACCTGCAATGAGAGAAAATATGTACAGTATTCGTTTTTTGTTGTTGTTTCTATATTTCACTTTATCTCTATTGTGCAGAATGTAGTTGCTACTACATGTATACCAAAAAGGTCATTTTTTGTACAAAATTATCTGTCATCTTATTAGTGATAAGTGTGAGTTAAATCTATGTAATAACTACTGAAAAGTTTATTTCATTTATGTTTGTAGTATTATGCTATTAAATCATTAAATTTACTATTATATTTTATTTGTCCATTAAAAAGAATATCAAATCTACTACTATTATTATTATGTATTATAATTATACTTTATTTGTCCATTCAAAGGGATATACAATACAAAACAATACAAAACTACTTTCACAATAACAGACACAGGCAAAGTTGATTTCCCACCCACCCATCTAAAAGAAAAGTGACTGAAATTCTCAATAAAAAAATGATATTAGGATTGAAACTTGCAAATTTGTTTTAAAAAATGATATTCACAATATTGTACTCGACTAAAATGCTGATGAAATCAACTCATCGACCATCAACATACCAAGCATACGATCACAAAAAAAAAATCATCAACCAACAACCAGTAACCTGATAACCAATTAATGAAACAACCAAAGACTAAACAAATCAACACAAAACCATTCTATTAAAGGTAAATAACAGGATTGGAAGAAATCCTTACTTTAAAATAAAAACTACTCTAGAATCAAGTACACTGTTCACGGTTTCTGTTGTCTAAATTTCATGGGCAAATGTTTGGAACATTTTAAACAATCACCATCAGTACACATCATGATGGGCAAATGTTATGTAGCTTCATATGGCATCAATTTCTATCAGGGCACCAGATCAATTCTATACTGGTAAATGAAAGTTTGTATCTCCACAAGTAACCAAATTCAAGACAAATCCTTCCAGCTAGGATATACACTCCAGCTGGTGTATACATTGGAATATGTTTCAACCTGGTTGGTTCTTGGTAGCGTTGCACGACTAAGTCGCCAAAAATCGGAGTCGTGACTATCGTCGTGGAGTCGTGACTCCGACTTTCAAAATGCAAGAATCGACTCCATGTAATCACATATGTATGCCATATAAACCAGTCAAAACATCAATGACAATGTGTGGGACTATGGCAAAAAAAAAACGATTTTTGAATGATCGTAATCATGGTTGAAAGTTGTTTTTACTGAAATCAATGAAAGAGGACACTGAACAGTTATTGTATAGGCTGCAGTGTGCTTCCTTTTACCTAATTGATACATAAGCCGAGAAACAGCATGCCGAGAGTCGGCAAATAGTCGGAGTCGCGACTTTTGATCGGCGACTAGTCGACTTCCAAAAATACTGGAGTCGTGCAACACTAGTTCTTGGGGCATTTTGGACTTCTCCCAATCATGTCAATACCCTTTAAACAACTGTTTGAGCACAACTAACCCACCAATAATTCATTTTATTGTCAAAAATCGATCAGTCCTCCCATAAATGGATCTCCCTTTGTTCCTTCTCCTCACGACACCATTATGCTCATCAATAAATGATTTTGCAACTGTAAACTGAAATACTGCCCCAATTTTGCCGAGTCATTGATTTCTGTCATCGACACATGTAGGTGCGTTATTGATTATGAAATGTATGCGTATTGTGATATCTAGAATCTGTAGGTCGGGCGTCTTGGTGAAAGTACACATCACCCTGACAATCAATAAAAATGATTAGTCTGTTAGAATATGGTTATAATGTAAAATGTATGACAATTGATAACAATATAATACAAATGTAGGTATATTCTGGTAATGCTCCACAAAACTGCAATGACTAAAATTGCTCAACTATGTATATAGGAGCTTTGAAATTAAAGTGTAAACGTTAATGTTCATGTAAATGTATATAAATGTAGGTATATGCAAAGAAACCAGAAAACTAATGTACACCAACTTTACAATTAGAATGTCTAAAATATGTTTAAATGGGTTTCATTGTTTTTGGATTTTTAATATCATGAATGAAATAAAATTGAAGCCCCTAAAATCAATATCATCCAGGTTAAATTTAGGATAGTAAGTGTATTAGTTTCTGGCATGCCAAGGCACTAAAATATACCATGTGGAAGTGAGGTCAATGTTTTTTTCTTGAATTATGTAATTAGAAACAACTTTTGATTTTACTATCATATACAATTATTATTGAAACTAATAAGAACTAAGAGAATTCCTAAGATTAATTTCATGTTATGCTTTAAAAAAAAGTCCTAGGAGAAGCCAGAACAATGGTAAAACAAACAATATCAATACCATCCACAAAGAAAAACATAGAATCAGAAGTTCTCCAAACATTATTATTAAACTACAAGCCATTTATACTGACCCGATTTATCTTTATTTTTATTTTTTGTATTTCAAATGTAGTGAAACAATTGTTTTTGAAGTTGTGTATATCATTCCAATTCTTGTATTTTCAGTAAATATATCCCTTCACCTAATGATTTTGTTCTTTTTTACTTCTCAAACCAAAACAGATCGAGGCGTATAAACAACAAACAGACAGCACTCACAACGCCACTCCATCGCTGACACAGATCCTATAAACATCCATTAAATCAAAAGAAAATGTTTTCCTTTTGCATCGAGTATCACTTTTCAGTGTAACTCTTCATCGCTAGCTCAATCGTGGTAAATCCCAGGACGTGAGAAAGGTGTGTTTTCGTAAAAACTTAGTATCACTTTCAGAGTTCATTGTTTCCAAAAGAAGTTTTGAGGTTTGATACTAGACCAACTGCACACCTGGGACTTTATCACGCATGTTTTCCTAAACTCGTTCCCAAGATTTTTGCGTGCCACGTATAAATACGAATCCCTGAATCCGTTGAAATTCTCGTGGAATATCGCCGAGTTTTCAGTATTTTGATTGGGGAGCCCCCACCTATCAGTGGTTACACAACCATCCTGAAGCAATGCCCGACTAGGACGAAGGAGAATAAACAGGGAGAGAAAAAGTATCAAACATTTTACCTCAAGTAGTTTGATAGAATTAGAGGCACCCATGAGCACACTTGTGAGCCATTCATCTTAAAGTTACACACACATATTTGTAAATTAACAAAATCAAGTAAATGCTTGCCGATGATTCAAATGAACAATACTTATTAACAACTCTGTGTATCAAGTCAAATACGCCTTTATTAACGTGAAATCAGAGTTGTTGACTCAAGTTGGTGACTTGGATTCGAGTCAGACGAGTCGGCAATTTTTTTGACTTGCAACTTGACTTGACTTGAGTAAAAATGACTCGGTTACAACACTGATGTAAATGTATGCATGATTATGAGTGAGGTATCAGGTATTTTTTGTTTTTGTTCATAAAATTTTTAAAAACTCTTTATAATTAGTCCATATGCACCCTCTAGATGTCCTTTCTTTTATTCAACGGCCATCTAAATATATGTTTTCTCATCTGCAGCAAAGACTGTGCGGAGTTGTTTATTTTGGGGCAGATGACTTGTGATTGACTTGACTTGAGACAGAATGACTTGCGACTTGACACAAGAGTATCAAATTTTTTAGCGAATATTAAGTTTGACACCCAATTTTCTCTACACAAATCTTATTTAGGTCCACATCACGTATTGAAAGGGTTAAACACATGATACTTTGTATTTCCTTAATGGTTTGTTTTGAAAACGACCGCCTGCAAAAGAGAACGACAGGGGTCGTATTACAACTAGGTTCCTGCCGAAAAAATGTGCTTAGCAAGAATAATAACACCTCCTGGGTGGCTTTGGTCGCAGTGTAAGCAATTTGTTGCCTTTTATTTGGTTAACGAACCAGCAAGAGGAGGATATAGGAAAAGCCTTCCTAAATGAGGCGCTGGAAAAATATAGAATAAGAAAAACCCTCAAGAAATATACACAGATTTTTATGCTGATGATTGAATGGGAAAACTATTTCATTAGAATACAGAATATTTTGCTTAAAGATGCATTTACATTTACTGCTTGTACACAATTTGAAAATGTTCGAAGCTGTATTTGTTGTTGTTGTTGAAAAAGGGTATTAACATGTGTGTTTTAATCTGTAGTATCACATTCCTACTGTATTTTGATATAATGGAAAGATTATTTTATTAGAATACAGAATAATTTGCTTGGACACACAAACGTTTACTGCTTGTACACAATTCGAAGAAAGTTTTAAACTGTATTTTGTTTTTAATTGAAAAAGAGTATCAACATGTATGGTTTTATCAGTAGTAACACATTCCCACTGATTTTTTTATAGAGGTTTATTGTTTAGTAAAAGAACATTACTGAAATAGCACTAGTAGTAAGAAATGATGTTAATTCCAATTAAAAAAGTGTATAATAGTATAACTGAATATAACAATTATGATGCACCACGCGCTACCCCAAGGTACCGTTGTACCCCGGTGTACCACGTTGTGCAGCGCCCTCTTGTGTCCAAAAATGTATTTTCTTCAGTTATGATCACTGAAATGAGTGGTTATGATGCCGAACCTGTGCAAGTGCACAACAGGCATAAACTTACGAAAAATGGGTAAAAAATGAAGCTAAATTTGTAATTTTCGTACTTATTACATAACTTTTACATAATTTTGTAACCCAGGGTACAGTGCTAAAAAAAAAATAATTCAACAAAATGGCAGATTTCTAAATGGTATCCAGGGGTACAGCGTATGTCATCATATGTATAAAATATCAAATAACATATGATACTTTTTGTATGCAAATTAAATAGCAAATTGCTGTTGCAGTAATTAGTTTTTGTATGGTTTAACTCTGAAATTTTCACAAAAGAAAACCATAACAGGCAATATAGGTAAATTGCAGGAATAACCCTAACCTAAACCCGCTCAAAGACCTTTCAACTGAGTTTGAAGAATGAATGTTAAATAGGTTATGTTGTCCACAGAACTATATATATAATTCAAAAGCAAATAGAATGGAGGAAACACTTTAGTGTCGTAGAGAGTTGTACATACATGTGTATTGAAGTCAGAATTATCAAAACATATTGTTGGTATTAAGGGAGTTAATCTTGCATTGGTTACCTAGCAACCAGTGTGCAATTCAGTTACCTAGCAACTGGGGTATAATTCCTGTCGATGGCAACTGATGTAGAAATTTTGAAAGAAAGACGCAACGCAATAAAACTGAAATCAGCGCTATGCATTTAATAGAGTCTTGTTTTTCTTTTCCTTTGTCAAGTGTTGTGCGTTCAACGATTTGTGATCAACTTTGGTATTTTCAAAGTACTGAAATATGATTTATGAAAATGTTTTCTCCGTCGTCGGCTCTACGGTTGTGGTGAGAGAGTGGTCAATAATTACGAGCGAGACACAATGCGTGTGTACTTTTTTGCCTTTTGTGCACAAATATGATGCTGAAAATATTGAGTTAACGGAAGTAATGCAGTGGTACATTCGGTGGTGGAAAATGCCGCGGACTCATGTTGCATGACTGCACACGTCAATCAAAATTTATTTGCAATAAATATGACAGCTGTGTGCAGGTAAACCAAGCGTGCAGCTCATCGGTGGCGTTACACTTGTCGCCATGATTGGTTGGCAGTACGGCTGCGGAAAATGTGACCTCGTTCGGGAGGTGACAGGATTTTGTAGAGTTTGGATTGGGCTCGCCAGGCACGATGGAGCGTTGTCGCTTGGGTTGGTAGCACGTTATGTGCTAGTTGTAATGACTGGGTCCTGATGCGGGGCGAAACCTACCAACGTTAAAGGGTTTTTGTAATTTGTTTGGCAGTTCACAATGGATTTGTTTTATTCTAAATGCCTCAACAATACTGTACACAAACACTTAAAAATATATTCAAATAAATGTACAGCAGCAGCTTTAACTGTGATTTAAAATGAAGTATTTCCAAGCAAATAAGCTTACACGCTACTTAACCCCTTGGGGACGACGGGCTTGTACAGAAGCTCAGTACATTGCACACTCAGAGACGACGGGCTTCCACAGAAGCCCAGAAATCATGATAAACTTTTCAGTGAAACTTACGATAAACACTAAGGTTATTTTGCCTACCAATGCATTTGTCTCATAAAGTACACCTTCCGCCCCAGTATAGATAAAAAAAATAAATATGATGTGTGGACTTTTTTTGAGAAAACGGAAATTTATAATTATTTTTTCAGTTCGCAGACAAACCAGGCAGATCGGCGATGAACGGACGCGTATGCGCGCGCTTGTCACGTGATCATAACACTGACTTCGCTGCTACATTATCAGGACTTGGCTTTTTTCGCGAAAGATTTCAACTTGACGTTATGAAACTCATTGATGAATAAATAAGTGGATAATGATTAATTTAAAATAAAATATGATGAATATAGGTCTAACAATTATTTATCCATATAGTTTAGTTAGAAATGCAATCAGTTCATTACACCCATAAAGTTGTCGGTTTGAATTGTGATTTTGAGTTGCGTTGTTTTCAGCACCTTAGTCTACAGATAACCAGTTATAGGCAAGAAGCGTGCATCATATACATGTAGGATAGTAGATTAGATTTCAGTTTCGCTTTATAATCGGCAATATAAAGAAATTACGCGTGGGTAGAGTAAAAGGGCCATTCACAATGCTTGCTTTTATTCTCCCCTTTATTCAAGCGTCCGAAGTTGCGGCGGCAAACTTGAAAGTGGCTGGTATCTCTTTGAGACGTAATCTGCGTCCCGGTTTCTTCACACTGGATGAATGCCATTTGTTGTACAGGACCTTAGCGAGGGAACAAACGCTAAAATGTGTGAATGACCCTTAGTAAAGAAACGTACACAAAACTGAATAGAGAAGGCCCCTACTATAGCTAGTTTTTCTGGATTATTTAGTAAATCGATGGGGAATCTTTTCAATATATGCAATGGAAATCCGTAATCCCAAACAATTGAAACTACGCCTGTAGTTCAAAATAGTAGGGCCTATTTTACTGGATTCTATTCAGTTTTGCGAGAATCTTTTATGACGGCTAAATTTGTTTTTAGAGTAGGATATCCCACCCGGATCTACTCCATGTTGGTTACGCAGAAGTGATTCATGTTTTGTCAGAGCTAGTGCTCTTACTATTTTATGTTTCCACAAATTGAACTGATTCAAACAGTGCGGCCTCCTCGT
>JZLH01S0595063.1:48516-59452 GCA_001188425.1 Eucidaris tribuloides | reverse complement strand
GGTGAAAATCTGGACATTTAAACTTCAAAAGTTACACAGTGACGTTAACGTGCACGGGCCGTTCCGTTAATTCCAAAATTGTCTGATCAGCCGTTAGCCGAAGGTCGTGCGGAGCTTAGCTGTTTAACCAATCAGAGTGCTCTGCTGGTCATGCGGACGTACACATAACCGTGATCCCCAATTTGAGCAAAATTCAAACTCGCGGACAGAACAATATTCTTGAAGCATATCGTTATTATTTTTTTATCATAAAACAGCAAATTCATGATCTACGGATCTCAAACTTTCAAACTACCGTTTGGTATTGATAATGAAGGGAAGTGATGGACTTGCAAATCCTGGAATAAATCTTTAATGATGACGAAAATGGGCGAAATTTTTGTTAGTTTTCGTTGTGGATTCTTGACTTGTAAACAGGACGTGCCCCCTTGGAGTTTTCATTTCAACTGTACACTTTCTGGTCGTAGAGGGCTCTGTTGATTTCTATGTGTGTCCTTCCAGTGTTTCAGAAATGCTCGTACACCCCGCCTACCTTGCTGCAAATTGAAAAGAGAGAAATAGCAACATAATAAAGACAAAAGTATAGACAAGATAAAATACAACAGCTCAGCAAACAAAACATATATTACGAAATAACATTACCAAATAGCATATCAAATAACATACATTACCAAATCAGGTTGCGGCGCCACAGGGGAGGGAGGGGGGGGGCTATTTTAACCACAACAGTAATGAAAATAACAGGGATTATTAACCGTTTATACTGAAAATTTTGCCCCGCCCCTTGTGATTTAGCTATTAAAAAAAAAATGCGGGCAAAAAAATTGGTTTTAGGTCGTCGCAGGCCCCACTGCCCCCCCCAACCCTTGTTGGATGATTTTTGGCTTGTAGGCCTAATTTGGGAGGTAAAAAAATTTGGCGGGCAAAAATGATTTTGGTCGTCATCGGCCCCCTGCCCCCACCACCCCCGCTTGTGGGATCATTTGCTTGTAATTTGGCAGGTAAAACAAATTGGCGGGCAAAAAATGGTTTTGGTCGTCATCGACCCCCTGCATGCCCACCGCTTGTCGGATGATGTTTGGCTTGTAATTTGGGAGATTATTTTTTCTTGGCGAGCAAAATTTTCCCGACAGATTTTTGCGCCCCCTAAAATTTTACCCTGGTGCCGCCCCAGTCCCAGGGTGAGAAAATTTAGCATTTTTTTTTTTCATAATGATACAGTTTTTGCCCCTTTTAGTGAATATTTCAACTGTACATTTCATTGACTTGCAATTCATAGTTTTCGCTAATTAGGGCCTACAAGGGATATTCCTGCTAGCAAAACGTGATGATAATAATGGCTGCAAGGAGACACCTCTCATAGTAAGAAACTGTCGTATTGCCTTCGAAAAGTGGGCTGTAAAGATCATATAACGTTGTAGTAAAGTATCATATGTGATACTGTTAACGAAATTGTAAAATGCCCGAATAGACATCTGCATAAACATCATGGAGCGGGATCTGGGAGGGGGTTCCCCTTCTCGGGGTGAGAAAAATTGGCATTTTTACTCTCAATCACATGCAATTTTTGCCCCCTTTAGTGACAAATGAATCTTATTTCACTGACTTGCAATTCGTAATTTTCGCTAATAAGAATAAATAAAGTAGAATTTGTGGGCAGGGGACAGTCGCCCACCCAACTGGGAGGGGGCAACATATCGTCTTGCCCCACCATAATTTTGATAACTTGAAAAATTAATAAAAAGTAATGCCCAATTATGTTTTAGATATTATTTAAAACATATTAATTTTTCAAGTTATCAAAATTATGGTGGGGCAAGACGATATGTTGCCCCCTCCCAGTTGGGTGGGCGACTGTCCCCTGCCCACAAATTCTAATTATATTATATCAAAGGCACTAAAAAAACTATTAAATTTTTAAATAAAATACCCTTAAACATACAAATCATTCAATTTTCCAAACTTTTGGAATACAATTTTGCGCGCGGAGCCCGCCGAAAACTTCGACATTTTTGGAAATTCGGGCAGCTTCTTCCAAACAACAAAAATAAGAAAGCAGTCATTCAAAAAAAAACAAACAAGTTTTTTAATTTGCAATTTAGTTTTTTTAACAAACTTGACAAAATTTTTCGTTGATTTTTGTGACGTTTTTGCCCGATTTTTCCATCGCTTTTGCCCGAATTTTCAGTTTGTATTTTTTATTTATTTATGTTTTCTTTTCTTTCTTTTTTTTTTTGGGGGGGGGGGGGGGTCACAGTGCCCACCTGTCCCCTGTCTCATATGCCTATGGTCCTGGGGCGTTTATTTGTCCATTCAAACACTGTCAAATATGCCAGATAGCAAAATTTTACAATTTTTAATTTGAGGCATCCACAATGTTATATACATGTAGTGTCTTTAAAGTAGTCAAAAATATTCACTCTTCCGATATAGAGTGGAAATTCCACTCTTTTACAAATTAGAGAGTAAAGGCTTACTTCTATTAAGAAGTCGGCATCTTCCTCCTCGAGGCCGAAGTCCACAGATTTGATGTAGCCAGTATTGATTAGCACTGTCCGATCTACGTCCCTTCCCTGGTAGTAAACAAACAAACAAATAAATAAATAAGCAAACAAACAAACAAACAAACAAATCATAAACAAAAATTAAGTATAGATATACCTATATAAATAAATGAATAAATAAATACTAGTAAGTCACGTGAATACATACATCCATACATCCGATCCATACATTCATACATACACACATACATCCATCTATCCATCCATCCATCCATCCATCCATCCATCCATCCATCCATCCATTCATAGTATACATACGGTACATAACAGAGTTATAATCATAAATAACAGCATTTTCTAAGCATCATGTATTTTCTTTATCATTATATATCCCACCTCCTTCTAATACTTCCCCTCCTTTCCTCATAATTATCACTATCATCATTCGCAATATGATTTTATTCTTCAACACCTCATCATCATCACCGTCATCATCACCATCATCATCACCGTCATCATCACCGTCATCATCATTATCAATATCAGCAACATCAGCCTTTTCATCACCATGCACCACCACCAGCAGCATAATCATCAATATACAAAATCGCCATCATCCTCGTCGTCATCATCATCATCATCATCATCTTAAAACATAGGTTAACATTGTGAAGCTTCATTTAAAAAAGTTGCCAAACTGTGATATCTAAGCTACAAAGTGCTAAAATGGACAAATAAACACGCAGCTTAGAATAAAAAAGTTTGGAAAGTTATGCTGCCACTGGAAAGATATGCATGAATAAACGTCACCCAGGAATTTCCACTGCGGTGGAGTATAAAATAGCCTAGATCTACACACATTAAGTCTACAGGAGGAAATGGGCGAGGTGAATCCGGTCAACTTAAGTACTTGTAGATTTCCGCTTTCTTAAAACACTAATCATTTTGAAATACATTTTTTTAAGGGCTTCATTTTCACACCTTATCAAAATACATTTAGAGCATGGAGGATTATGTAGCTCACAGTTTTAAAACTATGGTCATTGTTAGCCTGTGACTGTAATCATTACTATCATCATCATCACCACCACCATCGGCAGCATTACAGCCATTCTCATCCTCATCACAATCATCAACATTATCCCCACCATTATCACTAAATTTCGTCAAAACTTCGGTATGAGGTACATACTGCTTAATTGGACAAATAAACATAATAATAATAATAAACATCATCATAATAATAATAATAATAATAATAATAATAATAATAATAATAATAATAATAATAATAATAATAATAATAATAATAATAATAATAATAATAATAATAATAATAATAATTTAATTGAGCGCAGTAACTATGTATATATATTCTGCTGCGCTTCAAGAGCTCCTAAATTCTATTACTGCACAATACTACATTATAATTTATTACAACTTAAAAAATACAATATTCAGAGAGCGGTACCACCCATCACAATTCCCCGAACATACATATAAAAATAAACATTAAGATATAATTCTTAGATAGACAGACACTATTTAAATGCTACTGCATGTAAATAATGCAAATCATGTTTAAAACATGTGAACTTTCAATTTTGATTTAAAGCATTCTAATGTTTGAGATTTCCTGATATCTAGTGGTAAATCCATTCCATAATCTAGGGGCTGCACAAAAAATGATCGGTCGCCTGGTGTCACGAATAAAAAAAGTTTTGTAATAAATTATTTTGCGATACACATTTTTTCAGGAATTCATTTTCAGACCTTATCAAAGACACTTAGAGCATGGAGGATTATAAAGTTCACATTTTCAAAACTGTGATCATTGTTAGCCTGTGACTGTAATCATTATTATTATCATCACCACTACCACCATCGGCAGAATTACAACCATTCTCATCCTCATCACAATCATCAACATCATCCCCACCATTATCACTAAATTTCGTCAAAACTACGGTATGCGCTACATAGTGCTTTGGACAAATAAACACCCTAGAATACAAAAAGTTTGGCACTAGATAATTATTTTGAAATACAATTTTTTAGGGATTCATTTTCAGACCTTATCAAAGACTTTTAGAGCATGGAGAATTATGTAGCTCACATTTTCTCTAAACTGTGGTCATTGTTAGCCTATCATGTCTTAAATCATTATTATCATCATCACCATCACCAACGGCACCATCCTCATCCCCATCACAATCATCAACATCATCATCACCGTTGTCACCAAATTTGGTCCAAGCTATACCAACCAGATACACCCAACTGTAGTAATATTGGGGGATTTTTGTTTAGTGCATTATCCATGCATACGTGATTATGTTCTAATGACAGCCTACAGTAACCTGTGCACAAGAAAATCTCCATTGGCGGTATAGACTTGGGACTAGGAGTGATACCTACATCCAAAAAGACTCTCATGACATTGAGGAGGATGGATTGAAGAATGCCGGTAAAATAATCCGACACAGAGCCAATTTCCTGCCGTGCTAAGCCGATGAACTGAGTTTGTAGTCCGACCCCTTTTCGCTCAGCAAATCTCATCAGTTCTCTAAATGTGAGCTGCATACGAATAGAAATAATGTTACACGTTATTTTGATTAGGGATATGTAATCCAAAAGACCTGTTTTACAGAATTGATTCTGATCTGAATTGGGGTATAATATGTGATCGACTTAAATGATCAGTTTGAAGGGGAAAAAAGGAGAATATCACAACTTGTAGAACAATATTTTTTGTATGACGTAATAAATGGCTCATTAAATGAAAGACAAGAAAATCAATATTTGAAACTTCATAATTTTGGTGCCCCACTTTTCACATACTCTGGGAAAAGGGATTTTTTTTAAAGGTAAATAACATGATTGGGGGTAGTCCTCATCTTAGGGTAAAACTGTACTAGAATCAAGTGAACTATGCAAAGAACATTTTGTAGTAAAACGTTGATTCAGTTTAAAATTATTACAGCCAGAATGCCTTGTACCAGACAAATTTGTTATGTAGCTTCCTATGAGGTTAGTTTCTCTCGGGGCATGAGAGAAATATAGCACTGGTATGTTTATGGTCGATTTTACCTCAGTAAACAAATTCAGGACACATCCTTCCAACCAGGAGATACTCCACCTGGTGTATAACCAATAACCATGTTCTATTACGGGCATTTATTCTCATCAATCATCGTCACTGAACTCTAAATTACGATTACTCTGAATATTTAAACCTCTTACACTGAGAGTAGTTTGTGCAGAGAACAACAATATTTCGGGACTCGGGATAAAACTTGAAAAATGGCTATTTCCAAACGCCCTTTACCACGAACCATCTCTCTGCCAATTTACGTGATTTTTCTTTCAATTTTCAGGTTTCGCATTTTTACGTATGTACTCGGTATACGTACAATCTGTGAATTTCAGAGCGAAAAACGTAGTTTACGTCATATCTGACATCATACCATAAAGCTCCGCTCATAACTGAGTTGCTGTTTTCCTTTTAACCACGTAACCGTCCTCTCTGTTCGCGCACGGCGTAGTGGCCGCGCAATGCTTCTCAGACGGTTGTGGTAAAGTAATTTCTGTAAAATCCACTATTCTGTACGCATCGAACCGTCCTTCTTCTTGTAGTCAAATGAGACATTGGATAGAAGCCTTTCAATAGTTTGTTATTTGTGTATGTGTGATGTGTGTATCGTATTAGTGTGATTTGTGTTTGTTCGTGTCGTTTTTCCGGATGTTGTGTTCTGTGTTTCTGTGCGTGTATACGTGTGCTCGTGTTTACGTTGATATCGTCTGTTTTGTCTTTGTGTTCTTGTATGTATGTGTGGTGTGTTGGGCTGTGTGTTCTGGTGTTTTGTGCGTGTCTGATTATTCATGGTGTGTATATGTGTCGATACCACGAACCGTTCGCTCTGTTGTGAACCATGTACGTCAAATGAAGTAATTTGGATGAGTAAGATATCAGTATTTGTGGTATGTTTTGGTATAGCCGGGTGTCGCTTATTGTCTCCGTCTGTCTGTCTATCTGTTGTCCGTAGATTCAGTTTTCTTGTGTGTCTGTGTGTCCGAGTTTTCGCTTTGTATGTATGCAGTTCTCGTTTCTACGTAGCTGCGTCTGTCTGTCCTGTGTGGTCTGTGTTATGTCTGTTATGTATGTGCATTGTTCTGTGTTGTTGTCTGTTTGTGTCTTGTGTTATATGCGTGTTCTTGTGTGTATCTTGTGTGTATGTTGTGATTTGTTATTACAGGCCCTCAATGTACCAAACCACAGTCTTGTGCTTACTCACTGTTTTCCTGTTATTTCCATTTTCTTTCAATTATTTTGTCATAAGATTATGCTTGTCGCTTTCTGTATCAATGCAGTTGTATTTCGTTTTGCAATAATTCCAGATATTTTGTTTATCTTTTCATTATATAGAATGAAAGTATATTATTGTACATAAGAATAAAAACATATTTATGATATTTAACATATGAATTATGTTTATGTTAATATTGTTACTTTGTTGTAGATTACGAGTATTGATTGTTTTGACAATTGAAATTATATCACACTTAACTCTTGTCAATTTTTGTATAATCGTTGATATTATATGTTTGAAATTAAAAAAAAATGAATGAAATGTAATGAATGAACATTTTTACAAAATTAGGATAATCTCACACAAAAGATATGTACTAAACTTCTTTTTCCATTCCGTCATTATTCTTTATACCTCTTTAATATTTTCTTGTATGTTGGAAAATAAATCAGGAGAAAGCAAATAGCGCCAACAACTCCAAAAATTCCAACGTCGTTGAGTTAATATGATAGGCAACATTGAGCTTCAATTTAAAAATGTGTCAAAATTTGGATACATGCAACTACAAGTTAGTATTTCATACGGACAAAATAAAAACCCCTAAAATATTTAAAAAAGTTTTGGAAGTACACTGCAAATGCAACGTTATGGCATGAATAAACAATTAAAACTCGGGGCTGAGTTTAAAATACTAGTTACACACATAAGTCTACGGGAGAAAAGGGCAGGTGAATCCGATCAACTAACGATTTTTCACTTCCTTTAAAGCACTAAAAATCATTGTTGAAACAATTTTGGTTCAGGGCGCATCATTTTTAGACTTATCAAAGACAATGGTAGCAGGTGAATCATGTACTATAGATTTTTTAACTGTGGAAACTGTAAGTCCAATACTTATAATAATGTAAAAGACCAGTATTGCTAGGACAGATTAAATCTTAATGTAATTAATCTTAGTTTTCTATAACAAAAATAATGTTTTCAATTTTCATTTAGTTTAAAATCCGTAGATCAGATTTATAGGAAAAAACTTTTAGGCCTATGCCAGGCAAAGAAGTTAGTCTCCAATATTATTTACACATATACTATGAAACAATACATTCCTATATATCTCGACTCTGTAAAGTCAAGTTCCGCTAGCCTGCCCAAATGCTTATGTCAGGCCCTAGATAAGCTCTGCGTAGACAAAACTGTATTCTAAGTGAGCATAGGCAACTTTTCAGCCGCCATTAGGCCGAGGCAACATACAAGTTGCAAGTTTTAAAAGTCGTACGTAAAAGAAAGTAAAAATCAGTGTTACTCTTGGATAGAATACAATGTTGAACAAGAATATATCTTGACTTATATTGTATAGAGTAGACTTATGAAATAATGTATTTAATCTTACACTTTAACAATTAACATAACAATGATTTACATGATCTTAACATTTGTGAATTGTTATACTCGACAAAGGTGTCACGACTAGATACCACATCTTTATAAGCTTACCATGCAATGCAGCTCGTTATATCTAAGCTTTAGATATTATTATCTCTATATTTTAAGAGAGAATTCATTTAAAATGTAAGATCCATCAAAATATTCCTACTTGTGGAAGAACTTAAAGGTTAAAACACTGAACCATGATATATAAAATTCATTTCTTTTATTGTTTTTCTTTCCTCACAATCCCGGTTTTACCGAAACATGTAGTGCATCTACCAAAAGAATTTGCAAAGTTGTGCAATTTGTGTGTTTTATTATAAGACAATCTATTCAACATATTAGCTCAATGACAAATAAAATGGTGATATGTCTCGATAGAACCCTCCCATCTAACGAGCAACTGGTGCGCAAGGATAGAGGCAAACAGTCACTCGATAGACAATAGATTTCATCTTAACAGTGAAACTTTATTCGAATTATTCATCCCACTTTTGTGGAGATAGAACTAACTTAAAATGACCAGTGATGAATCCCTAATATATATATTTTTGGTGATATCAGATAAGAACAAACTGACGAATAATGGATCGATCTTAAGAAGATCAGTATTTAAAATGATCGTTTAAAATCTGCTTTAGTTTCTTTGATCTTATTCGCGGTGTCTGGACGAAGAACACAAAATTGATAAAATCTCTTAGTAATTTCAGTTAATATCAAATTTTTACTCGTGACTCAAGTTTGTAAGTTTATTTACCTTTATAAAATGCAAAAAAAGTTCTCAATACATATCTCGCTGAAACTGGCATGTTCATTGTACTCCGAAAGGAAATGTAACTTGACTCGCATATGAGAATTAGTATCTCTTGCTGTCCCAATACACAAAGTATATTTGAATGGATATGTAATAAATAGAAAATAAACCAAATCAACAAATCATGGTTGTTGACAATATGTTTTTATATCTTATTACTTATGCTAAACAATAAATAAAGTGACCCACCTGAAAAAATTACACGCTGTTACCCATAAATTATTCGTACCATCTTATAAAAATGAGTATTCTTGAACAAATACGTTATACGCTAATCACACTTCTGATTACGCAGTCAAATAACCTGTATGTTAACGCGGTAATTTCAAGAAAAAGGAATAAATCATTCCAACTTTACTACTTTTATAAAAAGTTCTGGGACAAACATGATTGATTACTGCGCGTAAGAAGTTGGAGAGAAAGTCCGAAAATGAATTATATATATCGATTTGGCAATAAAAAACATTTTCACAAATTAAAGTGAGGTTCTGAGGGCTAGATACAAAAGGTGAATAACCTACACAATGATAAAACTGAAACTTAAGAAGGGAAAAATTAAAAACGTATATCAAAGTAAATATCACACCGTATTTCAAGAAAAAAAGATTGTTTGAGATCGCTGTTACTTTCTGGTCCTCCGTCTGGTTTGAAAAATCCTATTATCATTTGTCAACAAAAAATAAGACTTGCAGAACGAGATCCCATTACGTTGAAAAAAACAACTATGTATAAATTAAAGGTTCACATAAGGCAA
The DNA here is from genome assembly GCA_001188425.1 of Eucidaris tribuloides. Classification (NCBI taxonomy): domain Eukaryota; kingdom Metazoa; phylum Echinodermata; class Echinoidea; order Cidaroida; family Cidaridae; genus Eucidaris; species Eucidaris tribuloides. Next base: position 49,645 of record JZLH01S0595063.1, on the reverse strand, counting down.
CTTACAATTAAGAGTTTCCAAGCCAAAAACAAATAGAAGAGAAGATAAAACGTTTATCCCTATTAATCGCATTCCTCTCAGTTACATCCGCTAATTTACCAATTAATGAATAAAGTCCAAACGAAACCCTATTATCTCAGTCTACTTCATTTTAGTCAGTGAAACAATGCAGCTTCACAATGACTTCTTTCATACTAGACGCCCCTCTCCGTGTGAAACCTCTAGCTTGCAAGTAAATAGAAAAAATAACATTCTTTTTTCAATCACGTTTATAACACTCTGAACAGATTGAGATAATGTTTATTACGTCCCCAAAACAAATTCAACACTTCGTGTAAACATCATACATCAGCTTAACTGTCAATGCAAACATCGACAGGGGCGGTTGTGAAAAATAGCGAGATCGAGCAATAAACAACATCCTTGTCCTATCGCCAATAAAACAATTATTACCACATACAAAAAAAACACAGCCAGTAATGAAATATATATGCCCACTGAATACGCGAGCGAAGAATACGTATCACATTCAAATTCAATTTAAAACCGTATAAACAGCCACATAATAAGAATCATTTTCACATAACACTCAGCGTCCATTCTTAAGAGTGGCGCGCACAGCAAAGCGGGACGGTCTTTAAGGAATCAGCGTGATGCGCGTACTTTCTTAACCACGAACGCGGCCTCCTCTGCAACAAAATACTCACGTCCTCATAAAAAATGAACCTGATAAAAAAACTATTATGCGGTAGAAATATTCGAAATGAGTTTATCTTGCTAATTCAGAAACAACTTTAAAATCGATTCAAAAGCAGACGTCCATGAATCGCAGTTTAAAGCAAAGATCATCTCAGTGCTCCTTTGTTTTGTTAACATAGCAAGTACCCACACCGCAGAGCGTGACGGTTCGTGAAAATAACTTCAAAACGGATGCGCACATGTTCTTACCACGAACCGTCCTCCGTTAGATTCAATCGTGGCCCAAATCACCGGATTAAACAAATGAACACTATATGGAAAAAAAACAATATCTTCATGCAAACCATTCATATGAAATTTCTTTTTAAGATTGACATCATTCAAAAAAGTACGTCTACTCAAACAGCGTTATCTGCTTTCGAAAACTAAG
>JZLH01S0595063.1:14811-26144 GCA_001188425.1 Eucidaris tribuloides | reverse complement strand
GCTCATTTAGGACGAAGACGTACAGGACCTAAAAAAAACGTTTTGAAAACGTTCTGAAAACGTTCTGTGTTTGCTGGGCATGCGCATGTATGGACTTTCAAAATGGACCCTAAACAAGTAAATATCTGTCGATCTCAGAATATCCTAAACCAGTATTCAATTCTAAAATAAAATACCCTTTTAAAGTAAACCTTTTGTTAAAAGTATACACCTTTTCCTGATTTTGGCGATTTTGATACCCACTGCGTGCATTTTGTGCAAGGTGCCTGTAGGCCGTGGTACGTACGTTCTGTGTAAGCGATCGCCGAGTTCGCTAATTATTGTTGAACTGGACTATATAGATCTACCTCCGGCAACAACTGACAAGATGGAAATATGAAAAGTCTATCTTGCGGATATTGATATGTACGGAGGAAGATCAACATGCCAGAATATTCAATTCAAGGCATTGTGTGTCTCCGAATCTCCTACAATCTTATTAGCAATCCATTGTTACCCGTAGCACGCACTCCAAGCTCGATGAATAAGTTTGCGAACATGAATTCAAGTCATATGACTTGAAGTCAACTCTCAGATGTGCATTTCCATTGCTGTATATATAGTTGTGAAAAATGTCGTCGCAGGTGCATAACGTGTGTTTCCATAGTGATGTATATATTTGTAAGAAATGAAGACTAGGGAATGGAGACGTTTCAACTATGTTCCATGGTTTTTTTAATCTAGCTATCGGCCGTTGGCCTTCATCAGGATACTGTAATTAAACACACAACAAAATATAAACATGTATATGAGTATAGAAGTAAAGTAAGCAATTCATGCAAATTAGTAAACAAACCAAATAAAACATTGAAGTGGAATAATGGTAGACACTTGAAATTAAATACAAACTGAAACTGAAAACAGAGTACAGAAATAAATTTGCATGCATGGAATAGTCGACTTACCCAAAAGGCCTTCTCCAAACGGTCCATTTCTCAGCACATCCTGAAACAATTCTGACCCGTAACCGAGGGCAAGCGCAGTCGCCATAACAGAGCCAATACTGGCACCGCCGAATCTTGTGATCTTTTTCAGTAATCCAAGACTTTCAAGACTCCTATAATAAATAAATAAATAAATAAATAAATAAATAAATAAATAAATAAATATGCATATATATATATATATAATGTTACTCAGGGTCTGAGGTAGGACAACGTAAAAAAGTAGGAGCAGAATATCTAATACAAGGACAAGAGAGGAAACAAATGAAAAAAAAAATAGGGACACAGTCGGACAGAATGTGAGCTTTGTGAAGTTGTCTTCGTTGATGCTCACCAGAGCTGTTTGTAAATCATAATTTGGGGAAGGATGTTGCGCTTTATGACTAGAATCTGACTTTTGAACATAAAAAGGGGGATATCAGTTGTTTCCTTTTGACAAAGTAGCCTCCACCCGTTTCGCGAAATTTTGACAAAGACAAGTAGGAATTTAAGCAAAAAAAAAAAAAATGTAAGAAGAGTAGGGCTATTTGAACGCCTGTGTTACTAAATAAACGCTGACTTTATCCGATACGATTTTTCTCATTACCCCTTGATGGACTGTAGGGCATTGACCAAATAACGCTCTAGAAAAAAAGTTCCATAGTCTCCAGATTGGTATTGAAAAATAACATTACAAACTGATTAAGATGAAGCTGCTTATGAGAAAACACATTTATTCTCCAATTGTATGAGTGGCATTATTGAGATTATCGACTAATTAATGAGGCAAGTTGCTCTGTCCCATTTATAGAAGAAGGAATCACCGTCAATAGCGATTTCACAGATACGAACATTACTTGCTAGATCAGTCTTTACAGCTATGAAGGCCTGTGGCTCACATCGAAATGTACTGCTGAGGGTATTCTTTTGAATACATTTAACAAAAGCCATTCACGCAGTCCTCCATTATTTATACAACAGTTGTGCTCAAATGCCTCACCAAAGTTCCTATTTAGTTTTCAAACATCTGCAGTTTCACAGAAGCGTTGTGACTGCATAGGATGTCAAGCACGCCCACGTTTGAGAACGAGGATACGACGGAGTGTCATACCAGCCACGTAATTTATTTTTTGCACACGGTGCAAGTGCCGGAAGTTTGTCCCACCGCTCCCCAAAACGACTGGTAAGACATTATAAACGTAACCGTCATAATTAATTAATTTTCTCAAAACGTGCACATGGTTTTAGGAGAACAAACCCGATTTACGGGTTCAGTAATATTTAACTAATCATTATAGGAATTTGTAAAATACCAGTGATGGGACTACGGAAAATCACGATAAAAGACCTTGCCCTACAGTCCATGATGTTTGGACCCTTGTCTACTCGGCACAATTGTGCGCCACCTTGCCGCCATCCGTTGTACAAGTTACACCAATTTGGACGAAATCAGGCAATTTTGATATGTTTACAAAAACTGACTGAGCAATGACCCATGACCGCGATTGTGATATCAGCTGAATTCTATCTTTGTAATTTCGATTTGAATCCATTTTGACTCGCATTGCAAATATGAACTCTCGCTGCTTTAGTATACTCGATTTTTTTATTAGCTCACCTGCAGAGGCGTCGATCTTCGGGGGGGGGGGGGAGGGCGATTGCCCCACTAATGGAAATATTGGGTGCAAACATATCAATTTGTTCCCCCAATAATTTTGACAATTTGAAAAATTCATAATACGCAATGCAAATATATGTTTTAAAAAGCATTGGAAAGCACTATAAAACCATTAAACATGACATAAAAATACCATTAAACATAAAAAATATCGATTCTTCGGCGCGCTTCGAGCGCAAATTCTGAATTTGGCGACATTTTCATACATCATTTGGACATTTCAGACATCACAATATTCTTTGAATTGGACTTCACTCACACAACATAATGGCAAGAAACTTTTCACAGCAAAAGTCATACAATTATAAAATCAATAAATCATTACTTAAAAAATGAATTATTATTGAATATGTACAAGCTGAAGAATCTGTTCATTCAGCAAATTTGAACGATTGAATACAATACGTTTCTTTGTTAGTGAACAGTGAATAACAATATGCAGAACCTGCGTGTATAGCATATTTTTGGATTTATGTTCATGTTATTTCCAATGTCTTGCACTTATTACATAAATGAATAAATAAATAAATAGATAAATAAAAAAATAAAAAATAAATAAATAAAAATAAATAAATAAATAAATAAATAAATAAATAAGTAAATAAATAAATAAATCGCGACCCTTGTTTTTTTTTTTTTTTTGCATTTGACGGTCGGTCGCGTGAGGAAAACATAACAAGTACTGTTTACGCCTTAAAATCATAACAAAGAAAATTACCATAACTGCTCCGATGTATGCAGCTCCTTTGCTTCCTCCTCCTTCGAGAACCAGGTTCTCGAACCCAGGATCCACATCTTTAAAATCCTCATCGTCTAACCACGAAGGAACTGGTCTTGGTTGGTCCTCAACCGCATCGGTCGAGTCCTGGTCTGTTACCTGTATTGGGTCCAGGACCGTGTGGTAAAGCAGACACGAATTTTGGGGTTTGACGACTGTTTCGCTCCCATTTTTTCCAACGCGCACTTAACTCGCAATACCAGTTCTCAAACGAACCCCGATCTTTTATATGAAGTTGGGTTGCCATTCGAATCACTGACACGTAAAAGTTATGCGTATTCAATAGAGATTTATCTATCGATTTATAGATTCTTAGTACGGTGGACAGCCCTTAGTTTGACACCTGATTTCAGGGAAAAAACTGAATTGCTTCAATGGGGTAGGGAGGACCTACCACCGGTTAGATCCGGGAGTGTTCTCGGTGTTGAACCGATTGCCTCACCCCCCGTAATATACATAATGTATAATACAGTCATAGACAAAAGCTTGGAAGAACAGGTTTCTTGTCCTGAAGTAGAGCCACAGGAGGCGCGGGGGGGGGGGGTGGCGCCCCTATTGTTGCTGATTTTGGCTAGTTAAAAAAAATGGCGGGGAAAAATGCTTTTTGTCGTCGTCAGCCCCCTGCCCCGCTTGTCGGATACTGTTCGACTTGCAGTTTGGCTAGTGAAAAAAAAATTGGCAGGCAAAATTTTCCCGACGGATTTCGCCCCTCCGAAAATTTTACCCTGTCGCCGCCCTGAGTAGAGCTCATTTGAACTTATCTGTTCTGCATCGGTGATTGATCATTAATCGTAAGAAATCTGCACTTTAAAACAGGTTTATGCGAAGAAATAAAATGTATTCCAGAGTATTTTCCAGGACTGTACACACTAAAAAATAAAGGTGCGCACAACGTGCAACTTTGCGGAAATAGGTGCAGAGCAATTTCTGCGGCGGTATTCGAGCAATTCTGCACCTTTTCACGGTTGAGCGCTCGCCCCACTCCATTATGTTTGCAAGTTTGTATATTTTAGGTGTACATTTATGCAAATTTATGGATGTTTTCTCTTCCGAAGCCTGGTGTGAGCTGTTTCTACCATCTTCAACACTACAGTGTGTCTCAAAAATAATTGTGCAAGTCAGAAGCGCCCTCTTTGGTAATGAGAACAACAATTTTGTGACGTGATGTTTACATCACCATCAAGGGCATAGTCAAATGATGTTTGTTCTGTTCAGTTTGCTTGTTTTAATCCCGAAATATGTTCATTCAACAGCAAAAAGGTAAAATCACAAATGTGCCACTTTTACTTCAGTCAATATAGCGTCAGACCCTCTTCCTGTAAAAGTGACACAATTGTGATTCCACCCTTTTGTTGCTTGCAAGATATCTCGAGATCAAAACAAGGAATTTGAACAGAACAAGCAGCATTTGAAAGTTAAAACTTTGCCGTTTATGTTGACATAAACATGTGTCACAGCAGTATATTCTAACTGTCAAAGAGGGCGCTTTTCACTTGTAGAATATTTTGAGAAGTGCTACAGCATGTCTCAAAAAATTGTGCAAGTAAAAAGTGCCCTCTTTGACAATTAGAAAATACTCTTGTAACATGATGCTTACATCAACGTCAAAGGCAAATTCTTAGCTTTTAAATGTTATTTGTTATGTTCAATTTGCTTGTTTTAATCTCGAGATATCTTCTAAACAACAAAAGGGTGGAATCACAATTGTGTCACTTTTACAAGTGACTGCAGTAAAAGTGGCACAATTGTAATTTCACCATTTCTTATTTAAATAAACACATCTCAAGATTAAAACAAGCAAATTGAAAAAAAACTAACGTTATTTAAAAGCTAAGACTCAACTCTTGACGTTGATGTAAGCATAATGTCACAAGAGTGTTTTCTAATTGCCAAAGAGGGCGGTTTTCACTTGCACATTTTTTTTGAGACACACTGTATATAATTATGTGAAAATACACACCTTCACGGCCAGCGTGTTGGCCAAGTGGGTAGAGCGTCCGTCTTACATGCGGAAAGTCGCAGGTTCGAGCCCCGGTAAGGTCATATTTGTACGAGTTTTTAAATATTTGTAAATGTTAATTAATAAATTGGATTATAATGTAAATACTGTAAATAGCACTGGAATGTACGTAAATTGTGGTTCACGCACAAAAACACAAAGTTTGCAAGAAAAAGAAGATTTTTTTTTTTATTTTCTATGGTGCAACTTTGCATCTTTCAGAAAGGTGCAAAGTTGCACTTTTGTTGAGAAAATAAGATTAAAAAATAGAAAGACATATACAGAAAGAACGGAACATAGATGGAAAGACAGATAGACAGCTAGACAAATAGAAGATGGATGGGTAAATAGAAGGGAAGGAATAAGAAAGAAAGGATACAATATTTCATGGAGAAGTTCGCAAAGTTTCTTACCGATACAGGCCCTTGAAGTAATATCACAACATGTCTTCCATGGCCCTTCAACTTCAGTCTAGCCTGGGTGGGGGAGCATTCTTTCTTTGATTGGTTAATCGATTGCATTATTTTGTGTGTTTTGTCATATAATAACCGGTAAGGTAAATGTTTTTAGATAGACCAAATGTCCCGAAAATCATACCAGGGGCGTAGGCTGGTTTGGGCATGGGGAGGTGCACATCTTGTGGAGGTGGAACTAACTTGGTGTGGTGAGGTGCACATCTTAGGAAGGTGGAACTAAAATTGAGAAAATCAGGCGTTGAAAGCAGAAAAGGTGGTGAAAATTTCTTTTTGCTTGCCAGGGGCGGAACTCCTTTGGCTCTGGCGGGGGGGGGGGGGGTGCACGTGCACCCAGTGCACCCCCCAGCCTACGCCCTTGCATACATTCTGAAACGATTTCATTTTTTAAGTTATTTATTGAACGTAAGATAGTCGGAGGTCACCGACCGTTTTGCCACACATTGTGATATCTACTTTCTGATAATTTGAATATCTCAATTTGTTTTGTGATGGCCATCGTGATACATTGACAATACTATACCTTTGATACCATTGATGAAAAACTTGTCTGATCGATGGAACTATGCACTCATGCTCATAATTATGGAATATCTTAGAGACATTTTAGAAGTTGCCATTTTTCCGTGAATGGTACATCTGGGATTAATATTTGCTCACCCCAGGTGAAACAAGTATAATCCAAGTATTTCAGGAATGCTGAGCTTTTTGTAGCGTCCGACTCGACGCTAAAACCTGTGTTTATAAATGGCGGTATTCGGAGTTGTTGTTGAGTCACGTGGTGGTTATGCGCGTAATTAGACTTGTAACAGACAATTCTGATGTTAATTTAATGATAAGTGACATTACATACAAATTTATCAGTTTTGGGGGTTGTTTTTTTAAATTATGTTAATTTAATTGTTTTTTCATGATTTTTGTGGATTTAAAAAAAATAAGTATGTAATTGTTATTGCGCTCAAACATATTTTAGTTTTTAATTTAATCATCTCAGGAAATCCAAAAATTGCTTCACATACTGAGTTTTTGTGAAATAAACACTTGTCTTGAAAATTTACACTCATGACACACTCAGTACACGCATGCTCATAATTATGGACTATTTCATTGATACTTAAGTTCTTTTTCCTATATCATCCAAAATTTTCAAGACAAGTGTTCATTTCACCAAAACGCAGCATGTGAAGCATTTTTTTTTTTTGATTTCATGAGATGACTAAAGTAAAAACTGAAATACGTTTGAGCGCAATAACAATTTTATATTTATGTTACTTTAAAATCAACTAAAAATCATGAAAAAAAGTATTAAATTAAAGTAATTAAAAATCAACACAAAAAAACTCTGATAAATTTTGATCTTATATCACTTATCATTAAATTAACATCAGAATTGTCTGTTACAAATCCATAAACGCGCGTAACCACCACGTGACTCAACAACAACTCTGAATACCGCCATTTATAAACACAAGTTAGCGTCGAGTCGGACGCTACAAATTGTTCAGCATTCCTGAAATACTTACATTATAAATGTTTCACCTGGGATGAGCAAATATTAATCCCAAATGTACCGTTCACGGAAAATGACAACTTCTGAAATGTCTGTAAAATATTCCATAATTATGAGCATGAGTGTACTTGGGCATTAATATCGATAATGTTACCAATGTCAATGACCCTCAATAACATAAATATTGTTTTAATCTAATCACTTTAACAGTACACTGAAAAAAATAATCGGTGTCAGTTTGACACCCTTTTGATGTTCAAATGGATTTTGACACCCAATAAAGATTAGAATTGACTCCCAGTTCTTACCACGGCCCAAATGCAAACAATATTTTGACAAAACGATTAATACCTTGTTAAAAGACCGAAGATTCATAGGTATTGACACCCTATGGGGTGTCATTCGTAAATGACGATCAGAGAAGAGTCCTCATTTTGAGCACTTTTCGGTGGTCAAAATGATACCCATTATGTTCGGGGTGTCAAAATGACGCCCCATATGTTCGGGAGTGTCGATATGACACCAAGGGGGGGGGGGGCGATGCGTTCGATGAATTCGAATGACTCAGTCACTCGACATGATAAGCATTTAGTGATTTATTCGGAATCATTGATGTTTATATTTAAAATAGGAAGTAGAGTAAAGGTTAGCGTTATTTGTTACTAGTGTGAGGTCAGTGTTAACAGGGCAATTAACAGTAACCTCAATAATTTCAAATAAATCAGTGAATTTTACCATGTCGCTTGCGTAGACTTAGTTAGAAATCTATCATAGTCTAACTCTCATCTTATCATGTTACAGGTTTCAAGCTTGATAAAATAACATTGATTGTGATTTTAAATCACCTACTTATAAGTTGCAGTCACAGCTGTGCATGATCCCAGTCCTGTTTCATCTTTAACAATATCATCAGTCCTATGAAATGTGGTACTTGATAATTAATTAGTGATTCCCTTTTGGGTGTCAGGAAACAATGACACCTACTTCTTACTACTTTTTACTCCTTTTCGGATGTTAATGTGACGCCTTTGGGGTGTCAAAAATGGATTCTCAGACCTCCTTTCAGGTGTCAAACTGACACCCCATTGGGGTGTCAAATATTGATGACACTAAAAGAAGGTGTCAATTTCTACTCCTTTAGGGGTGTCGTTTTTGGCACCTTTGGGGTGTCTCCTGAGAATCCACCTTTTGACGCCGTTTTAGTTGTCATTTTGACACCAATATTTTTTTCAGTGCTATAGTAGCAGAATGTTATAAGCTTGCTTATTGAGAGTCTTCCTGCATGGTTATGATTTATATTTGTATTTGTATTTCTTAAAGTAATATTTGCTTTCGTCATGTGCAAAGTTGCCATGACCATTATTGTTTATATCATATCGTATTACTGTACTATTTTGTCATGCACAAACAATACATGAAAATGAAAATGAAATGAAATGCTATCACTTGCGGACTTGCCTTACAAATTCTGTTCACATCTTAGTTATAAAGATTCGGTTTAAAAATTAGGGGGAGGGGTAAGACTTTTTGATAGACGAAACGCAAAACAGACACACAATAGACACACGCATTAACACACACACACACACACACACACACACACACACACACACCACACAACACACAACAGACACACACAAACACAACCTTAAAATGTGTATATTGCTCACACACACGCACACACATACAAACACAAACGCACACGCGCGGACACACACAAAGATACATACAAATACACACACATATACTGACACACACATACAGGGTACATTCTCATCACGCAGGATCATAATGTAAAACAGTCACAAATTTGTGACTGTTTTACATTATGATTAAAGCCGATTATGCCATCGTATTGAAATATGATGCAATGATGAAGATGAATTTACCTTCAAAACCAAAGTGTAGTTGTAGTTGGGTGGACAAGTTTTTAGCTTTCATTCAATAGCATTTTCCCTTCAAACATAAAAAAAAATCATATTGTTTTTTTAACCATCTGTGCAGTGACAGCGTGAGCTGATATCACTGTATGTTCATTGTCTATAGAAAATGCCAGGGGCCCCTCTGACATTTTACATTTTGAATAATTTCTCATAAATGGAAAAGTTTCAGAGTATCTGAAAATCACAATAAGAGATTAATTCATGCTTTACCATTTCCTAGTAGGCCTACTATCTGTAATATTGCTGTTCTTAGTTTTCTGTTGTTGATATTTTTATGATTGGAAAATTTCTGAATAAACAGGATCCGAGCTTAGCCATAATCGTCTTTTCAGAGTTTATGAATAGACTCGACATACCGCGGCAATGAAGAAAAAATCGTTCAATAATAGATGACTGGTCTTATTATAAAAGTTGACCTCAAAATCATCGGCTGACTTTTCATGTATTTCCCAAAATTGATCAATCATGCTACACTAACTGTGTCCGTGTATCCGTATAAACAAGAAGACAATGTTCCACGTTTCTGACCTCCATTTTCAGCCATAATACCCATTCCGATGTACAGCACTTTTGGCAATATCCCGTTTCGATTTTATTTATAGTTTTATTGGAGTCCGGCAGCCAAAGGCCACATACGAGGGGCGTTCAATAAGTAATGCCCCTTACCCACTTTCAGTTGTTTGATCTAGCTGAAATTTTGCATTTGCAATTATTTATATCTCTATAGATTAAGTGGCAAATTACAGCTCTGAACTAATTGTGGTTTCTGATTTACAGGTGTTTGAACTGAGTCAAGTGTGAAATGGAGCCTGTTGAGTGTCGAGCAGTGATCCGGTTTTTGTATTTGAAAGGACGCACACCACGGGAGACTTTTGATGAAATGAAAGTAACTAATGGTGATGATGCCCCATCATATGACCTTGTAAAACGCTGGCATCGTGAATTCAAACATGGCCGGAACTATGTGGAAACAGCTCCCAGATCTGGTCGTCCCCCTTCTGCTATTGATGAGGCATCTGTCCGTCAAGTTGAGGCTGCCATTCTGGAAGATCGACGCATAACTCCATTTCACACTTGACTCAGTTCAAACACCTGTACATCAGAAACCACAATTAGTTCAGAGCTGTAATTTACCACTTCATCTATAGAGATATAAATAATTGCACATACAAAATTTCAGCTAGATCAAACAACTGGAAGTGGGTCGACAGGGGCATTACTTATGGAACGTCCCTCGTACAGTGTCTGATATACTTTTTTTTTCTGTGCTGATGATCTTGACCGATCAGGCAACCTTTTTCCTCAGTCGTTCATAAAGTATTCTTTTGTCATCCAAGACATCAGGGAACAACGTCATACCCAGTGAAAACTGCCGATAGTAACAAGTTGTGATGTTTTAATTATCGGAGATCATGTAGCGGTATGTACATTGCCTATAGGAAATGTCGGGATTCCCCACCCCAACATTTTGCATTTTGAGTAATTTCGCAAAATTGGGAGAGTTTCATGCAGAGCGAGCAATCTCAGGGCGTTAAAAATCATTTACAAGTCTATAATGCCTCCCGCTGATTACGTCATTTTTCCCATTTTTCAACTCCCTCCCCCAAAATTCTAGAGTATACCCTGCGCCTAGAGCACTCTGCAGAGTGGATTTGGCGCAATATAAGTCATATGTATATGTATATTATTATTATTATTATTATTATTATTATTGTTGTTGTTGTTAATGTTGTTGTTGTTGTGTTGTTGTTGTTATTATTATTATTATTATTGTTATTATTATATCTGAGAAACATGATTTTTTTTTTACCATTTACCAAAAGATCCAGTATGGTGAGAACATCTCGTTTCAAAGGACCGTCACACACACACACACACACACACACACACACACACACACACACACACACACACACACACACACACACACACACACACACACACACACACACACACACACACACACACACACACACACACAGACACACAC
>JZLH01S0595063.1:4316-14761 GCA_001188425.1 Eucidaris tribuloides | reverse complement strand
TTTTCCTCAGTCGTTGATAAAGTATTCTTTTGTCATCCGAGACATCAGGAAACAACGTCATACCCAGTGAAAATTGCCGATAGTAACAATTTGTGATGTTTTAATTATCGGAGATCATGTAGCAGTATGTACATTGCCTATAGGAAATGTCGGGATTCCCCACCCCAACATTTTGCATTTTGAGTAATTTCGTAAAAGTGGGACAGTTTCATGCAGAGCGAGTAATCTCAGGGCGTTGACAAACATTTAAAGGCAGCGGATCTCATTTGCAAACATCCCCACAGACCAGGAAAGATAACCCGTGACCTTAGGCTATTGATGAAAGGCATGTCTGTGAAATTTGGGGGTAAGCTATTTCCTAGAATTTGAAAAATGCGACAGAAAAACAATAGCTGTTTAGTGTACGTTCTATGGTAGGATTTTTTTTCTTGCGAGAAAAACAATCAAATCAGAGTCTAACGGTCACTATAATTTCACTAAAACTGAGTTTCCAGGTCCTATATTTTGTTAAAGGTTCCCGGATGGCATTTTCTTCTAAATGCCATTGTATTTACACAATGTTAATTTTTAGACATGCAAAAGAGATCCCCTGCCTTTAAGTCTATATCTGAAAAACATGTTTTTTTTTACCATTTATCAAAAGATCCAGGGTGGTGAGAACATCTCGTTTCGAAGGACCCCCCCCCCAAACACAAACACACACACACATACACACACACACACACACACACACACACACACACACACACACACACACACACACACACACACACAACACACACACACCACAACACACCACACCACACACACACACAATAACACACACCACACTACACACACACACACACACACACACACACACACACACACACACACACACACACACACACACACACACACACACACACACACACACACACACACACACACACACACACACACACACACGTACACGCACACACAGGGTGAGAGAACACGCACAGGAGAGCTTGTTTAAAGAGGAACCTTTAAAGCACAAGTCTGTACTGCATTTTTATTGTTGTTAGTTTTTCTGCTGCTATTGCTGATGTGTTATGGTTGGAGTATTTCCGAATAAACAGGATCCTAGCATATATAGCCCAAATCGTCTTTTCAGAGTTTATGTATAGGATCAACATACCGCGACCCAGAAAAAAATATCGTTCAATAATTTCATGACTGTCAGGGTCTCATATAAAAGTTTACCTCAAAATCTTCGGCTTAAACTAATAGGCTAACATTGTGGACCTTCAATTTAAAAAAAAATGGTTAAACTTTGATTTCTGGGCTATATACATAATAGTATTCAAATGGACAAATACCTTAGAATACAAAAGTTTGGAACGTTATGCTGCCACCGGCAAGATATACATGAATAAACAATTTTCACTCCGGTAGAGAATAAAATAACCTAGATCTACACACATCAAGTCTACAAGAGGAAATGGGCAGGTGAATCCGTTCAACTTGAGTGATTGCAGATTTTCATTTTTTTTTAAAGCACAAATCATCAGGGCTTCATTTTTAGACCCTTTCGAAGACACTAGCTCACATTTGAAAAAAAAACAAAAAAACTGTGGTCATTGTTATTCTGTGGTTTTAATGTGATCCTTCATCCGTGTAATATGAAGACAATGTTCGACGGTTTTGAATCCCATTTTTCAGCAGTATAAAATACCCATTCGGATACATAGCACTTTTGACAATATGCCGTTCGATGAATTAAGATTTTATTTAGGCTTATTTAATATTTTTTCTGAACCATCACTTTTCGATTGTCGGCGTTTCGAAGGACCCCCCCCCCCCCGAAGCTATTTTATACCCCACCGCAGTGGAAATTGTTCATTCATGCATGTCTTGTCAGAGGCAGCATAACTTTCTAAACCTTTGGATTCGAGAATGTTTAATCATCCATTTAAGCACTACTATGTACAGGGGCGTCGATCCGGGTTTCGGATTGGAGTGCAAAGGTGAAAAAAAAAACCCGTGAAAAATTTGCAATACAGAATTTTGCGCAGCGCCGAAAATTTGACAATTTTGAATGTTTAATAATATTTTTATGCTTAATTTAATGGTTTTATAGTGCTTTCAATGTTTGTAAACATATCTTTGCATTGCATATTATGAAATTTTCAACTTGTTAAAATCGATATATTTGCCCCCCCCCCCAATATTTTCATTGGGGTGGCGACTGCACCCTTCACTGTTCACTGTCAGTAGTTAATGGAGGCCATTTTGAAGAGTAACAACCTTCTTTATACTTAATCTGTTGTCAAAAGGTCTTGTGGTAGATGCTTTTTGTGTGTGCTGGATCACGTTTGTGGAACAATCTACCGACAGAAATATAATTGACTATACCTTGAAAACTCACCTCATGAAAAATGCATTTTAACCGTCATTATCACCTATTTATTTCTACTGTAAATGTGTTACGTTCTCTTGTGTAGTTTTACGTAACTGCACAATGAGCACCAATAAGGTGGATTTTAGCGCATTATAAAATGTCATTTTTATTATTATTGTTATTATTATTATTATTATTATTATTATGATTATGATTATTATTATGATTATGATTATGATTATGATTATGATTATGATTATGATTATGATTATGATTATGATTATGATTATGATTATTATTATATTATTATTATGATTATGATTATGATTATTATTATTATTATTATTATGATTATTATTATGATTATTATTATTATTATTGTTATTATTATTATGATTATGATTAGTATGCTTATGATTATTATTATGATTATTATTATCATTATTATTATCATTATTATTATTTTTATTATTATTATTATTATTATTATTATTATTATTATTATTATTATTATTATTATTATTATTATTGTTATTATTATTATTATTATCAATTAGGAATTTATGCCCATTCCGGTTCATGGCGGCCATTTTGGACGCCCTGATAAATATTTAAAATTTGCACAAGGTTGGGAGGTCTACACCACCATGCATCTCTCATTCAATACACCGTACAGATGAATACTCCACTGAAAAAAGGGTATATCAGAATATGAGGGGTTACCCCCTTTAAGGCTATAAGACTATTTGGCTCATTACGCCACTGGACATCATAATAGCAGAACATTTTAGGTGTCTGTATGTTCATGACATATCCAGTTTTCTTTACCCCTACTTCATGGGTATACTTCAATTTATTCCTATTAAATTTATTTACCCCAGGTTACCGATTTTTTACACTAATATGCTTATAAAAAAACCCCGCCCTTGTTATGAATATCGTGCTAATTCTTTTTATTTAAATCTGCAATGGTTCTATCATCGTTATGTAAATTTTTGTTGTACGGAAATAAACTAATGAATCATTCCTTCTTTCAATCAGCCAGTCATTCAATCAAATCAATCAATCAATCAATCAATCAATCAATCAATCAATCAATCAATCAATCAATCAATCAATCAATCAATCAATCAATCAATCAATCAATCAATCAAGCAAGCAAACAAGCAAACAATCAATCAATTATGAAAGTCACAATAAATTCAACTTGCTTTGAATGATAGGGATGGAAAGTTCCTCTTTAATAATGAAAAAATCAGACAATTCTTCATGTGGAATATAACTTTATAAATAGTTGCTGGTTACCTTACATACCAATAAATTAAAAAAAATAATAATAATAATTAAATGACAATACTGTAACCAGCATGTCATCTCAATGATAAAACCATCACCATTATGATAAATATTCTCTTAAAACCTAGCTTTGTATTATTATTTTCAAGCTCTTTTAATCCAAAATCCGTATTTTCTTCATTGGTACATCATTGGTAGAAGTCTGGTTGCATTCAATTGACGCAAGCTATACAGGGTGGCCCAGAAAGAATGCTACACAAACGATCGTTAATTTCTTAAACATCATGAGCAAAATACCATTAGTTGTTATTTTATTTTGTTAGAACATTCTTCTTCCGACAAAATGATACCATGATGATTGATTTTGAGTAAGGCGTTTGGATCCTAGGGCCATTTTTCAGAGGCAATGTAAATTCCGATATTTGTTTCTTTCGCAACTCCCGCGAACCTGCTGGAACACCAAAATATTCTCACATAACAGCGTGCCATAGAATAAGCGGGGAGACAGACGACTGGGATGCCTCGCTTTGATACGGGAGACAATGGTAAGGTATAGCTTACATTGTCATTGCACCTGGATAGTGCAGCCCATTCCATGGCAAGTCGTTACGCGAGAATATTTCGGTGTTCTGATAATCGCTGGAGTTGAAAAAATAGCAATTTTAGGAAATTACATTGCCTCAGAAAAATAGCCCTAGAATCCAAACGCCTTAATCCAAATCAATGATCATGGTATCATTTTGTTGGTAAAAGAATGTTCTAACCCATGAAATAATCACCAATAACATTTTGAGGATGATGTTGAAGAATTTAACGATCGCATGTGTAGCATTCTTTTTGGGCCACGTTGTATAGGCAGACATTATTCAAATCACCACTCCTTCTATTCACAGTCCTTTACATTGCGTCCCCCCCCCCAAAGAAAAATAACCTCGAAACAAAGGCTTATTGTGCGGAAGCACTGACGCGTATGATTGCTAACAGGCTAAAAATAAAATTTGACATGCTCTTTCAAATGATACATTAAGCAAACTTATTCATTCATGCATCTGCGAGACTTTGAGAATTTAATGTCGAAAACCATTTGCTCCACTTGTTGGCTTTGGCACTGAGTACAAGAGGTGTCGTTCTCTTTTCTTTTCTGATGTGCTGAGGGTCTAACATGTCTAATCCAAAAGTGTAGCAAATGGATGTTTGACATTCAATTTTCAAAGTCACGGTACTCACCATGCTAATAGTAGAGGAACAACGTTAAGGTTCCGTGACACTTTCATGGGGACAAAGGTTTGAAAGTGGTTTTGGATTGTCTGAAGGGTACTAAACAAATCTGGCTTGGGTAACCCTCTTCAAAATGTCAACAATTTTTGGCAGGGGTCAATATGGATTCTACAGGGGTCAAAATTGAGAAATTATCTAATTGGTTTGAATTATACATCAAATTACTCGTCTTGTCAAGCAGAATCCAAAAAGGTATATTTTGCCTTATGTATGACTATGCGTAAAGTCACTAAGACCACAAATGTGGAAAGGTCAACGCACTTTCGGTCAAAGGTCAAACTTTTAAATTAACCAAATTGACTGATTTTTATTTGTTAATATATGTTTTCTGGCATGACTAATTCAACTAAACAACTTAAAACCACCAACAAGGCAATCCTAACCTTGAAATTTTACAAATCATGTTTATGTACTTTAACATAGGCTTATACAGCATGTGTATTTACATGCAATCCTATGCATCTTATCTTAATATTTTATTTGTGAAATTTAGAGGTTAAGATTGCCTTTTTCTTGGTTTCAAGTTGCTTAGTTGAATTAGTCGTGTTAGAAAACATATATTTGGATATTAAAATCAGTCAATTTGGGCAATTTGAAAATTTGACCTTTGACCGAAAGTGCATTGACCTTTCCACATTTGTGGTCATAGTGACTTAACGGATGGTCAGACAGAGGGCAAACTATACCTTTTTGGATTCTGCTTGACATGATGAGTAATTTGGTGTATAATTCAAACCAACTGGACCATTTTTCAATTTTGACCCCTGTAGAACCCATTTTGACCTCTGCCAAAAATTCAATTACTAGATATTTTATAGGGTTAGCAGATTTAAATCATGTGGTTTAACTTCTTAATTCAATCACTGACTAAAAAAATGAAGAAAAAAAAGAAATACATAAGAAATTCGTCATGAGACAAACTGGTGGGAAATCATGAGAAAAGTACATTGAATATTTAAGAATTCAACACGATGGATTATCCAAAGTGTAATCAAGTTAACCCCCTTTACGATTCATGACAGCAACACTTGGTGATTATTTTGAGAAAAAAAAAACAATTTAAATAAATCAAATCCATTTAGATAAAAACAATCTGATTTAAATTACTTAAGAAAAAACGTGATTTCTATAAATCGGAAAATGCCAACCCTAAAACCCTATGATCCCAACACCTCTTTTTATAGTATCTACGACTAAAACAGATAGAATAAAGCATTCAAGAAATGTTTTCAATTCCATGTCGTCAGCGGCAGAAGTTTGGTTCGTTCGTCGTTCCGGCTGTCCAATCCAAACTAAAAGTTGGTAAATGGAACAATATTATGGCCAGTCTGTAAATAAGGAAAAATCCAAGTAAACTTAGTGAAACCTTTGTAGTAAATACGAGAGCTCCTTCCAAGATAGACAAAGGTTACGTTGGTATATGTGTAAGTGCTCTATGTGGATAATATTCACGTAGATCTATTTTCACCTATACTATAGTAGGTCTCTGCAGGAACTTCCAAAAACTACACACAATAAGTAAACGATAATTTTGATAAATGAGAAGTTTTTTTAATCTAATCTGTTGATAATTTGTTTTACTGTAAATCGGATACAGCCATGCATGTTTTCTTGAAAGATGTCAACAAACTAATATTCAAGATTCAAGATTCAAGATTTTATTATTATCTGATTTAAAAATACAGAAAATTGCCCTCCACTGGCTTTGATAAATAAATACATAACATACATAACATAAAACATAGAATACATGACAGAATAACAATTACATACTATAATCAGAATACAATTAACTGTCATTAATTAACCAGAGCTAAAAAGAGAGGGGAAAAGATAGGAAAGAGAACAGATGGAAGAATAAAGAGAAGAGAAGAGAGAAAGAGAAGAGAAGAGAATTACAGCAGGTCTCTGCAGAAACTTCCACAAACTACACACAGTAAGTGAATATAATGTCGATAAAAGAGAAGCTTTTTAGATGACATAATTTGTTTTACTTGCGATGTAAATTGAATATAGTTACGGTCATGCATATTTTCGTTGAAGATGGCAGGAATTTAAGAGACAAGTAATTCAAATTAAATGACGAAAAGTAAACATAAGTTCGCATCCCAAAAGTCCATAATATCTTTATAGTAGGTTAAAAGAAGTCCTCGATTTATGGCACAATGCTCTTATATATACTGCTTAAAGTTTCCAGTGTAAAAATTTCAAAGTCATACATTTCTTCTTTGTGGTATAATTGTGACAATAATATGCTACTACGGCGAAAATTATTGTGTAGCTTCTATCAGGGCAGGAAATAAATTCATTGCTAGTAAATTAATGCTAGTTTCTCCTCAAGTAAACAAATTCAAGACAAATCTTCCGGCCTGAATTTACACTCTAGCTAGTGTATAATATGGCATACGTTTCAACTCATTGATCTCTGGAGGCATTTTTGACTACTTGCAATCATAAAAAGCGTTCCTGACATCGAAATACAAATACTCTGACAATCATGACAATTTCTCATTCTCCGTATCAAATATAGTTTTCTATGAAAGAAAGTTGGGGACGCACTCAGATAATTGCAATTCTCTGGTGTCATTCTTATCCTATCCCATCTGAAATCATTTAAATGTACACTCAATAGAAAGAAATTATAACGACTTCTCAAAGAAAAAAAAAGTTTTCTTCTCCATACGAACGGCTATACAATCACTTGAAGTAAATTTGTAATTGCTCGCCGCGCTGCCGACCTAGCGACTGATATAGGCAATTATTGATAGTCCGAGTGCAACGCACTTTTAGGCGCGCGTACTCAAAAATATTGATAACGCGTTGGAACTCACAAACTGACGAGAACAGCGAACCAAAAAAGTACTAACACAATCGAGTGCAACGAACTTTTCTTCTCTGGTGATTTGATGGGCAAAACTACGCTTTATCACATGATTAACGCGTGACATCTTATGCATTATCCTTGTATGACGGATTAATATACAATATTGACTGTACAGGTTTAAATAAATTCTTGTGAACCGTCAGAGTTATATTCTTCCCAAGGAGAGTATTTACGAAGCGCGATGATCGCTGAGGGAAATATGTCACGAAGGAAAATATTAACGACTTACTCTTCAAGATTGTAACATCTACACCTCCTCTTTGATATTGTTTATATTAGATGCCTTATTACGTAAGTCTGATTTCAAGTCTTTAGTTGATGAAAGAAAAATCAACACGAGCTCTACGTTTAGCAGCTATACCGATTCAACTTATCGATTCTACAACACGACGTGACTTCACTGCCGCTCATCTATGTTTCCGATAAAGTTACGCGATGGCCAAACATCAAATAAGAACTTTTTACTACAAATGACACAAATCATTCCGCCTGTTCTATTGTAAAAATTGTATGGATCTGAAAGACAGGGTACTGTTTTTTCATTTCCATATGTGAAGGTAAATATCAGTTGACCAATTATGCAATTTTAAGATGAAAAAGCATTCTTCAGCCGTTTCGCGCTCGCACAAAGCTTTCTCCATAGCAATACATCACATACGATGGTCGTATTAAACCGTAGCAGTGCGAGATATCGAAAAATATATTCGGTGTGAAAATTATAACGCGCTGTGAAAATATAAAATTTTCCTGATCCATACAAGCTATATCGTACGAGACCTGTGACCAATCACATTCTTCAGTTGAACTGTAACTAGCCATACTAATATTACTTCTATTAGTGAATATCGGTTATGCGATATGGAGAATTAGTATAATATAGTCAAGTCCAAAATCTCAGTTCCGTGACCATTTTCTCGCAAGTAAGGTTTGACGATTGATTTGACTTCTATGGACCAGTTTGAAAAAAATTAGCCCCCATGTCCCTCGCAAAAATCCTGGCATTTTTTGCTACCGGCTAAAATCCAAAATGGCACTGTCACCTATTACACGACGGGTAGTCATTCCTGATTGGACGGTTAAGCGCCGGTGCGCTATTGTTCACAACGTTGTACAATGTACACTGTGTCACAGAGTGTGTAACCTTAAACCTCTTCGAAAAATTTAATTAAGAACACGTTGACAGTTGTAGTTTCACTAGTCCTACAACTAGTCAGCTTATATATATCGTTGTTTCAATCAAAAATCTTACAATGTCATTGTGGCAAAATGCGCTAATTTACTGTGGAAGATTTTAACTCGACAAATGTTACGAATCATTACTGTTGTCGTAAACCGCGGCATTACGTGTGCGCGCGCACACATTGTGTTACACACGTATTGCCCGGTTTTCCACGACAGTAAGTAATGACTTGTAACAAAATATGTCGAGTTAAAATCTTCCACAGTAAATAAGCGGATTTTTGATTGAAACGACGATATATATATAAGCTGACTAGCGAAACAAATGTAAACGTGTTGTTTGTTAACTGAATTTTTCGAAGAGGTTACACACTCCGAACGTGTGTGCACATTGCACAAGACTTGTTGCCTCTGCGAAACCGTCCAATCAGGAATGGCTACCCGTCGTGTAATAGGTGACAGTAAAATGGCCGCCGACGCCATTTTGAAATATTAGATTTTGACCCAGCTGGGGAACCAGAGCACCTATAATCATGTTCAATGACACTTTTTCGGGTAAGTCGGCCCCAAGGACTCCGAATCTGACATCAGTTTGACGTCATGACATCATTTTCACCCAGAAATCCAAGATGGCCGCAGAATTCCAAGATGGCCGCCAACGCTATTTTGAAAAAGTCGGTTTTGACCCTGACGGGGAACCAGAGCACCTATTATCACGTTCAATGACACTTTTTCGGGTAGGTCGGTCCCAAGGACTCCGAATCTGACATCAGTTTGACGTCATGACGTCATTTTCACCCAGAAATCCAAGATGGCCGCCAATGCTATATTGAAAAAGTCGGTTTTGACCCTGACCGGGAACCAGAGCACCTATTATCACGTTCAATGACACTTTTTCGGGTAGGCCGGTCCCAAGGATTCCGAATCTGACATAAGTTTGGCGATATGACATCATAGCCAAAAAGTCTTAGATGGCCCATTCGCTAAAGCCAGCTTATTGAATGGGAGCATATAGGATGATGAATTTATACCCTTTTCTGGCTAATTCACTGATTGAAGTCCTGATTTGTGAATAATCAACATTTCAGTTTTTTGTACATGCCTTTAAGTTCGGAAATAGCCAAATACTAAGAAATATTTACAGAAAGTGTCCTAGGTCAAAGAAAAAGGGAACCTAAAGAAAAAAAAATTTTTTATGATCGGAACAAACGCCAAAATGGTAGTCAGAATACAGTCAGAATCAGAACTCTTAGGTGATGAATTCTTATCTTATAAGCATATATAATATGTAAACCACATCACCGTACTAAAAAATGATTGTGAAAACATAAAACGTAGTGAATAACCAAAAAAAGCAGGCTACTTTGTAGGATTTGTATGAATTACCTAGAACACTGTCGTAAACAACAATCAGTCCAGCTGGTCCTGGACTGCATTTTTATGGAG
>JZLH01S0595052.1:2092-13417 GCA_001188425.1 Eucidaris tribuloides | reverse complement strand
CAGAGAGGATAATTCTCTTGATTTGCTCTGTTTTACCGTGTTCCCACTCGTTCGTAACACAGACGCTGCCGTGACTTTATCGGAAATGTAAGTTTGAGAAATATTCGAATTGACTCTTGCCAAAAGTACCGAATGTGACGTCACTCGTGTTCAGAAATACATGTCCAGCTATGGCGGAACCAGATAGCCAACGCGTGCGAGCTGATTATATTTACCAATTAATAGATTGAAGCTGAGATA
The DNA here is from genome assembly GCA_001188425.1 of Eucidaris tribuloides. Classification (NCBI taxonomy): domain Eukaryota; kingdom Metazoa; phylum Echinodermata; class Echinoidea; order Cidaroida; family Cidaridae; genus Eucidaris; species Eucidaris tribuloides. Next base: position 13,177 of record JZLH01S0595052.1, on the reverse strand, counting down.
TGGTTTGGCATTGATCCACACATATTCCAAACCCAGTCTGAAAACCGGTCGCCCCCCATCAAACTTCTATCTCTATTAGCTTTCCGAGGAAACGCGATTGTTTGAAAACTAATCGAATAAAACTGCAACTATGTCAGATATAATACTATGCATATGTACATGTTTAAATTGTATAACATACTTAACAGAAGTCAATAAGCTGCTTCTATAAACTACATCAGAAACTTACGGCACCGATCTGATTAGGTTTGACATGGGACCTATCTAGTAGGTTCGTGTTCGATCTGACATAACAGAATGAAACAATAGTTGTAGTACATACTGGATCAAATGTGAATGTAATGAATTACCCGCCTATATACAGAAATAGTTCATATTTAGGCCCCAAGATGAGAAATTCAACAGTTTGTACTATGATTAATAAACTTGGCTTTTTGTTGATCACTCTTCAAAAACTGGTCAATTGTGTATGACAACGTTCATTGAATTATCTCAACCGGAAATAATCTCAAATGCCAAGTTGTTCAAAGGCTATGATACACATATAATGGTCTTATATGGTGACGGCTTTCATACACAGTTCATATATTTATGTATGTTGATATGCTATTTAATTAATTTCTCACTTATCTGTCATGTCTCAGACTTTGTCAAGGTGTTTATACATATCGTTTACTTATCGGCTACTGACTGTGTTTTTTGGAAGGTGTTTCAACTTACTGAAGTTAGAAATCAGCATCCTTGAGCATGTGTTTTATCATAAGCCTATTGTCAATAATATATCATCAGCATGCTTGTGAAACCATTATGTTGCTATAGCTGTTTCCGGGACAATTTCATAATATGCACAGTGCAGTTGGAATAATTCAGTTGGTATATGCACTCAGCACTATTATTAGTTGAGTGGCGCTCAACCGTATCATTGAGTAAAATGAGAGAGATATGGAGATTAAAATGAATATCTGGTGGCTGTTATAACCCAGACGTGTCTTATTTACATGGTATATATTTTCAGGTGTGTGCGGCTTATCGCGGGTATTTATTTTGTTACAAAAGCCCGAACATGTTCGCACTTGATAGTCTGGTGATTAAAAGGACGAAGATTCTTTTTGCAGTCGTTGTGCATAGGCCCGGTCGTAGATTGGTTAGCCATGGTGTTAAAAGGCAAAATAATTAATCAGTTGCGTTTTGAGTTTTGAACGTTACGCGGCGTTATAATTGTACCGATTTTTGGCATTTTGTAGACAGAGAGTGCGTGTCTTCACGTCCAAGGAACTTCGTGTGCTACACGTCAAACTAAATTTACGCCAGTTCGAGTCATTCTGTAGTTAATTTCACAGAAACACCGAGCAGTTATGGTTTCAAACATTTCCAACAGATATTTAGACCAAGTGCGCTGGTGGAAGTTCGCGTTGGTGTATTTATTTTTACTCCAGCCCTCGAGTTTAAGCGCTGTTCGTGTTACTTCTGGAGGCGCAGCTCACGCTCGGGGTAAAGGACACCCCCTGTTGCTATAAAGTTCATTTTTTTTCATTCCCCTATTCGTCAGGAGTATTATTTGCAAAGCCGCGGCCACTTTCAGTGCGGTTTTACCTTAGTATCAGTCATAGGAGTTTTCTGCCGTGCTCCTAAATTCCACGCAAAGGAGTGTTATTGGCGGCCATCGTAACACTTCAACACACGGGAGGGTAGCAAATACGACGTCCCTATATCGCGCTACGGGAGTCGACAGTCGAGTTCCACAGGTAGCCCGCAAAGCCAATTAGGACGGAAAAACAAAAACTATTCTCAAACTACAGCAAGGCTTGAACAATAGTATTCAGCCGCATTTGCATATTCATCGGTATATGGATTCATTCTTGGACGGGAGTATAATCTTAGCGTATATACCATCGTCGGAACTCAGCGCGCTGCCGCAGTAAGTGGAGTGTGTTGGCAGTATGTTGTTAGCGATCGGGGACCGAACCCTAGATCTGACAGGGAGTACGTGTAGTCCATACTTGCTTGATTGAACCGTTATCGCATGATATCGTGTTGTGGACTCTGTAAAGATTTCAAAACAGTGGGTATCGAAAACCCCAGACATTGCTTTGCTACGTTATGCATGGGTAAGCCTTATCTTTATAAAGTAGTCGATGTAGATTTACGGAGGTGGGCTTGGCTGGAATGTAAAACGATCGATATGGCGATAAGCTGGCAGATATAGTTGCAGAGCCCATGTGAGTTTGGAAGTTTATTATTTCGGTTCTATCAAAGTGAAGTACTTCACAGCAGGGTACTGTGTGTTTGATTTCGTATTGCCATTGAGCACTGGGCGAATGCGACCCCTTATAATCCAAATATATTGAAATTCCGCAGGATTGTCACCGGTGTTACTAAGGTAAGATATTGGAATTTACCTTGAGGATGTGAGTGAGTGATAAGCTTACTCGCTGCCTCTGCGAAAGGTGGGCGAGTGGTTGTCACTTACAGTTGGTAAGGCGTGACGGCCCGCTATATGCTAATGTACTGCCCATAGCATGCGATAGATAGTGGCGGAGGTCGTGTGTAAAATCATGGAGGTAGAGTTGCCGTTCATACAGGAGTAAAGACAAACCAACCCAAACTCACTTCATTAATAACAACGGCAATGATGCTATGAAGTCAGACTGTATGTCCAGGTGTAAGACAAGCAGTGGTCGAGCAGTGTGGTACAGTTCGCTTGCACTAATAGCGCAGAGGAGCTCCGTAGGACAAACCAAGAATGTTGTTTATGTATCAATGTTCATCTTTAGTATGCATACCGCCGGCATAATTATTGGAAAACAAAGTTGTACATTGTACTGCCCAAGCCATGGGCTGTGCGTGTATTTGCTTTATTAACCTCAGCTTCGTTATTGATGTTTCATCAGACATTGTATTTCCATTGTGTGTTTAAATCGATCCGGTATAAGTTTGTGACATATATCTAACCACACATGTATCAGACTGAAGGCTGAAATATAGTTTTTACTTCGAAAATATTGGGTGCACGCAGATGTTCATGCTACCAGCTGTTCCCGTATCCGAATATCAGAAAGACGTCAAAAGGTAACAGTTGAAATATTCAGTTCAATATTGTTGTTTGTTTGTTGGCACTGTCTAGCACGCAGCGATTAACAAACTAACAGACTTATAATTTAAAACTGAATGGCGGTGGGAGTAAGGGGGATAGAGCCGTCAAGCATTTAAAGGGAGAAGGAGCCAGCAAACTATGCAATTTTGAAGTCTTGCCAACAATCAGACAAATAGCAATGCAGCACCTGGCGGGGATAAAACTTGCAACAGATGCTAAAATCAACATAATTAACTAATTGCGAGTGGGAGTACACAAGTAACCACCTTAATTATAGGCTGTCTTTATCACCATGTACCATAATTTCACAATAACTCACGATTTCATTTCTCATTTCTTAATTTAATGCTGTTAGATGCTGGCTCCTTTCCTGTAATCTGTCTCTAGAATATTCATACCAAATTTGATAATCGATATTCCAGAGACATGTTAGAGCTGTACGAACTCGTCTGAGCGTTAGGCACAGCACGCGGTCTGAATTTTAACAATTTCATTCCTTCACTTCCTTTGCGCAGTTTAATCACATTAACATTATGACAAAACCAATCGAGAGTGTAAAGAGTTATAAACACAGTCGATATTAAAGCCCATTTCGATAATTAATCTACACATTAATTATTCCATCTTTTTCGAAAATGTGCGTCAATGTTGATCACTATCAGCCACACAAACGTTGCGGCTATAAATCGGCGAATACAAAATTAATGTCATATTATGGGTTACCTGTGAACAACTGAAATGTGCAAAAATTATTGAGTAATGGACCGTAAAAGAATTGTCAAAATGGTTACGTGGAATACACTTTGCTTAGATATTTTCATTTGTTATTTTCGGCTGAACGAAATCCGACCCGAACTAAATACACCCTGGAATTTAATTATATCAGCCGAATAAAAGCGGGTATACACGAAATCACAAGCCATAACAATGTATTTTTATAGCTAAACGTTGTTTTCCACTCACCAATAGATGTGTTGACATAATAAAAAACAACACATAAACATAATATACGGGGGCTAAAAATTATGCGACAATGCACAAACTCTTGTGGAAGTTTTGAAGCTGGTGACATTATTATTATGGTCGGTGACAGATGACGAAATTTTTGGTTGTGGTAATTTGTTCTACAACACACCCTCGATAGAAAATTAATCATCTTTGGAACAGTATCGGAAGTGGTTAGAAGAACAACTACGTTTTCATCCACCTATAGCATGGTGAATTGTGACTGGTCTGTGCATAATGTGTATGGTATTACCTATTGTATGTGTGCTTGTTGACGCAAATCGGGGTTATACCATAGCTTACATTCCGAATACAGCAGTGTACGCTAAAGTAAGAAAAATGGGAGCATTTGTCATGGAAGTGATTTACAGAGTTCACAAATGGGCCTGTTATGAGTGCATTTTGCATTGTGTCTCTCTACAAGCCTGTATCAATCATAATAATATGACGTCAAAAGTGCTTTTCGCTGAAATGATGTCTGCCAAGCAAAGGGAAAATATGTTTATTCTTATTTAAAGGAAATATTTGAAAGATAGACGTGGAGGAAGGAGTATCTTTTTCTCCACTTGTATATGTAGATAATAACAGGAAAGTGGAGACATTGGCAAACAAGAATCTATATATAGGCTACATGCAGATCAGTCGAGGTGAAAACGTAGGCCTACATCTTATCTATCAAAGTGAAATAAAATTTTATTTTACGTATCTTTATGTAATGCAGAACCTGGGAAGCAACGGCAGCATTAGCATCAGCGGCCCTGTGTTATGCCAGCCCCTCCCTCTCAATGAGCGACATGGGATTTGCATGGGTATATGAATAGATTTCTTGTTTGTATTCGTACTTTTTCTGATGTCTGTGACTGAATAATACGTCTAGATACCCTCGCGTTAAGCACCTACAAGGATGTTGAGTGTGTAATCGGCGAAAAAAAATCACCTCATTTTAATCGGAGGGTATTAGTACGGTTTGAAGCGAAGCATATAGTGAAGGTTAATTGTAGTAATTGAATGTCATCGTAATAGCCCTGTAAGCCCCAAATGAATGTCTTGTAGTATCCACAGAAAATAAGCGGGGATTCCCAAGGTTAACTGTTCCACGTGAGCGGGTGCATATTCTGTGCCCAAGGTCAGACACATGAATGTCTTGATGTGTTTCACTTCGAGAATGCACTTGCAGAACATGTATAAACCACGTTTATTGGGCTTTATGCACGAAAATATGACCGCTGTATTATGATGTCGGATTGTTCCATCCACTTAGCTACATGTACCTACACAGACTGCATTAATAAACTCAGGGCGGATACACTCTTGCACAAATTTTTATTCTAGGGCGTACATGCACGAGCGTTTGGCAATTATTTCGTAATTGCATGAATTCATTTTTAAGGCATACGCGTCATGAATTTAAAATGTGGCATTTTTCATCAAATATCTGATTTGTCATAAATCTTGTAGTTACACAGACGCTAGATTGCATGGATAATTCTTCCACAATACAACACAGTACTGAGTAAATTGATAATCATTACACAATGTTGAACTGCATACAATATACTTGCCCCTGCCCCTGTCCCCCACATAAACTTATGTAATTGTACTTAACAATTTTTTTCATGTAGAACAAAGCTGAAGTAATAATGTTAAGCTGTTGTAAAAATCATACAGCGATATGAACGACATTATAATTATCGTCTGTATCGTGAATAATTTTCTCCAAGGTCATCAGTCTGCCCATATTTGGTTAATTTCTATATTTTTCCGAAATGTCATGCTCTGTACATTACGGATGTTGTTATTACGACAATGGATCATGTTTATCAAGTTGGATTAGTTCTGCCGGATTTAGGGGATTTTACAAAGACCTCGATATGGCTAATCCACTTACTCGCAGTGTACTCATTGCCAAACTTCTCTTACTGCTTTTTAGGCTCTGCTCACCAGTATAATACTGTATCCCTATTTGCTCAGTATCAACAGGCCAAGTCTTTTATATGGTTTCAAGATTCCAGTCACGGGGATTAGAGCATCCCGACATGATGGTCCAGTGCTCTGGAACGACATGCCTTTACTCTTCTGATTTTCTTTTTCGTCAAATTCTGTATTGCACGAGTGTGCCTTTAGCACTTTGTTTTTGAGTGGATATGGCACGATAAAACATTATTATTATTATTATTATTATTATTATTATCATCATCATCATCATCATCATCATCATCATCATCATCATCATCATCATCATCATCATCATATGTGCTATACAAGTTAGATGTTAATAATTTACGTTCGTTACATGTATACTGATCTAAATTGTTTTATTTCAAAATAGGTAAGGTAAACACAAAACACAAGAACAAACATGTGCATGGCCTTGTACTCATGGACATACATGTATGCACCCAACTCCCCACACATCCCTACACGAATACACACAAACATGCAGACACATCTAGACACACACGCACACACACACACACACACACACACACACACACACACACACACACACACACACACACACACACACACACACACACACACACACACACACACACACACACACACACACACACACACACACACACAAACACACACACACACACACTGCTGTCCATGATAACCTTCGGATAATCTTGACATAAACCTTCGTTGGCAGCCTTGGTGTCTGAAGTGATTTCTAGGTTGTAACATACATCAAGGTAAAAGGAGTGCAACCATAAGTCGAGTGCGAAGATAAATTGATGAATTCTTGCATTATGTCTCTCCAAAGTAAGAGGTTGTTTTAAAAAATACTTTCGGAAAACCTTTAGTCAGACATACGAAAGTCCTTAGAACGATTCGACAGAAGGGCACTCTTCAGTTGTCTGTTGTTCCTAAACCTCTTCGTACCACCCCCCCCCCTCCCAGGAAAAAAAAAACGCCACAGATGCTGCATGTGATTATTATAGGTATGTTACTGAAGTGTTGAAGAGAATTGACAGGATTTGGGAGCAGCTTCACAAGCTCTTCTGAGCCAATGTGTTGAAACATACATACATTAAAGATTGTGTCAGGGATGTGCAAGTCCATTATTTCCCTTCATTATCAATACCAAACGGTAGTTAAGTACTTACAAATGGTGTGTTGAAAGTCTGAGATCCGTACGTCATGAATTTGTTGTTTTATGAGAAAATCTAATAACGACATGTTATCAGAATGTTGTTTTTTCTGTGAGTTTCAATTTTGCTCAAACTGCGAATCGTGGTTACTGTGCACCGTAGCAAGACCAGCGCAGCCCTCTGATTGGTTAACGGCTATCCCCTGCGCGACCTTTGGCTAACGGCTGATCGGACCATTTTGGAACGGCACGTGCACGTTTGACGTCGCGGATTTTTTTGAAATTGCTGGCCAGTCATTTGAAAAAGGATGAAGTTTAACCGTCCAGATTTTCACCAAAACTCAATACTTTACCCCAAGTCTCTATGAGAGGGGTTAATTTATATTAATCTTCACATTGGATACAGCTGATTTGATTCATATAGATTTTTTTTGACGTGCAAATCAATGACACAATCTTTAAACTTGTGGGAATTTGGAGACTAGTCAAAATACAAGAAAACATCTGGACATGCATAGACCAGTAGTAAATGCAGTATATCCAAATACATGTATTACCGATTTACCACAGAAACTGAACACACAGTCTGGCATAAATACATGGTTACACGTAGATAAAAAATGTCCTGACAAGGAGAGAACAATTTTCGGCAGAAGCTTCGCTTTGGGGATTTGATTGAGTCAATTATCGTATAACTCAAATTGAGGCCCGATTCCAACACGCTTTCTCTCAGCTTCACATCCTTCTCATTTTTGAGGGGGGGGGTTGGAATTGGAAAAAAAAGGTCAGAAAAGAAAGAGAAGGCCATAACACTCGACAATGTATTTCTTATGTCACAATGGGGAACATACTGAAGAAAGATGTTCGTATTGCTACAAGGATGATCTATTAGAATCGTAGGCAGAGCTTCAAAATTCTTCAAACGAAACAACAGTTTTCCGCAAAATTTGCACAACAGAAGCTCTATCTGTGCAGTGGACTTTATTCGAGAATAATTACAACTCAAATCGAGGCCTGATTCCTATTTTGCTATTGATCTTTATAGGCATTGTATAACAATGTTTCCAGTTTAAAACATCTGAGCTACATGATTCCCCATGCTACTATTGTCTTTGATACGGTCTAAAAATGAAGCCCTGAAAAAATTGAAGTTTAAAACGATCATTAAGTGCTTTAAAAAAGTGAAAATCATTGAGACCATTCCAGCTTTTCTCCATAGACTGCTGTGTTGCAGTCTTGCAGAATTTCCTATCGGCTGATATAAAATTAATGTACCAATTTGTATCTGCACATTTTGCACTAGTGACGCATAACTGTCCAAACTTTTGTGTTCTAGGGTGTTTATTTGTCAATTCAAACACTGTCAGATATGTCAGATAGCAAAGTTCAACCATTTTTAAACTGGTCTTCCACAGTGTTATAATTTTGTCTTTAACTTGCATAACACACCGTTGTTCGCATTCTTCTCCACCATTTGGGGATTGGGGGCGTTTATTTGCAACATGTTGAGAAGAGAAAGACGAAGTCATAACACTCGACAAAGGGGCACAAACAGGAAAGGTGTTCGTTGTTAACTTGCTACACGGATGATCTATTAGAATCGTAGGCAGAACCTCAAATTCTTTCACTACTAGAGAATACTTTTCCCCCAAAGTTTGCACAGAAAAAGCTTCGATTGACCATGGATTCTACCTAGATTGACGGACATTACAACTCAAATTGAGACATGATTCCAAATGTAATATTGTCTTGAAACTTGTAAAAACACACCATGGTTCACATTCTGCTCTTTTTTCGAAGGGGGGGGGGTGAACGTGGAAAAAGGTCAGAAAAGAAAGACAAAGCCATAACACTCCACAGCAGTTCTTATTATGTCACAGTGGGGCACAGACTGAAGAAAGGTGTTCGTGTAGCTACAAGGATGATCCATTTGAATCGTAAGCATACGAGCTTCAAATTCTTCCCATCGAAGAATTCAAACGAGAAACTCTATCCAACTGTGACTGGGTACAGCTTGCCACGCCCTTAGTTCCAGTAACAGAGTATTTTTGCGAGGAGTGCTGTTGTAAGCGTAGAAAATATGGAGGCCCACGTGATATCAAGTTTCAACTTCCAACAATAGCGTCATTTTCTTTAATGTTATGATGACCTCATTATGAGAAAACATTGCATTAAAAGGTGAATTAAAATTGTCCATTTGTTATATGTTGCCAAAACGCAGGTATTTGTAATGAGATATAGGAAATGAGGACAGTTCCAAGTGAAGTTTTATTTTGTCCTGTTCCTAGAAAATATCGCACTCTAACCCCATATTCGTGATGTTATTCCAAATACCATAGAATTATGAAAAAATAAGACCGCGTTGCCATGACGTCAGAATTTGTGCCCTTTCGTTACTATGAAAGCGTCAGTGGTCTACTTGACCTGTGACCTTTGAGCTGCAGGCCAGTGAGGCCACCCAGCCATTCATCATCGTCGATTTGGTTCAGGGTGTCGTGTTGCAACGGGATCCGCTATAAAAAAAAATATTGTCTGGCGTTAAGGCTAGAAATTTTCGCGGTCTAGAAATACTAAAGTTATAACCACATCACGCACAACATGACTCGTCGAATACCATTTTAAATGTACTTCATTGTGAATTTTACAGTTTACTCTAAAAGCAGTATTGGGGCGGTGGCGCAAATTCCATCATGTCTCGTCAACACATTGGAACGAAATGTTAAACCGGAACCATTTAACCATCCACCTACAATCTTTTCAAAGGGCCTCCGAGGTCATGACCCGAGAGAAATGCTCAGCACGACAATACACACGAGAAACAACGGAACTTGCGTGGGTTCATTCCTTTTCGGTGAAATCGTGTAAACACACACGTGTGCTCCAAAAATGTTTTATGATTTATTGAGCTTTGTCAGCCTTTGTGTGAACATAAGCAATACGTCGAATATTGAAATAACGTTTAATGTTTACTTTTCGGATGTTATGCAGGGCCGACATTCTAAACACATACATTAAACCCGACCGCGTACTTAGGCATAATTGTTACATTGAAGGAAGTAGGCCTATATATGTTAGATTTAACCACCCACAAATAAACTCGAATCACTAAAACTTGCTCACTTCGGATTCTTTCGGAATGCTTCAAAACACAAGTTAACAATGACCACAATTTTAAAAATGTGATCTACACAATCCTCCATGCTCTAATTGTCTTTGATAGGGTCTAAAAATGAATCCCTGAAAAGAATATTTCAAAATGATTATTTAGTGCTTTAAAAAAAAAGTGAAAATCTATGAATAGCCGTTTAACCGGATTCTCCTTGCCCACTTCCTCACATAGACTACTGTGTGTAGATAGATGTAGGCCATTTTATACTCCACCGCAGTAGTAAGTCAATGGTAATGTTTATTCATGCATATCTTGCTAGTGGCAGCACAACTTTAAACACTGTTGTATTTCTAGGATGTTTATTTGTCAATTTAAGCACTGTTATGTGGCTCACATCAAAGTTGGACCCTTTTTTTTCTAAATTTGAAGCTCCATATGTCTTTAAAGTGATAGGCTAACATTGTGGAGCTTCAATATAAAAAAATTGTCAAACTTTGATATCTGAGCTACATAGTAGTGTTCAAATGGACAAATAAACATCCTAGAATACAAAAGTTTGGAAAGTTACACTGCCAATGGCAAGTTATAAACAATAAAACTCGGGGCGAGTTTTATTAACCTAGGTGTACACACAGTAAGTCTATGGGAGGAAATGGGCAAGTGAATCTGGTCAACTTACGATTTTCACTTTTTTAAAGCACTAAATAATCATTTTGAAATACAATTTTTTCAGGGCTTCATTTTTAGACCTCATCAAATACACTGGTAGCATGGGGAATC
>JZLH01S0595041.1:49525-66652 GCA_001188425.1 Eucidaris tribuloides | reverse complement strand
AGTCCCGATCAGCTACCCCTTCACTTGAACAAAGAGTGCCTCAAGGTGTAGAACTCTTAATAAGTAAACAGTTGGCCAATCTGAGGAACTATGATCAGCAGATTTGCAGCAGGGGTGCCTCTCCAAATTCAGATTCCAGAGATAGGAGTCAAACTTCAACACCAGGACTTGATGAAAGTCATTATAGGGTACATCAGGTATGCCAAAGCACTCAGTTATTTCCACCCATGATAATACATTGATATAACTCATTTCCCCCCCCCCCCAATGGATCTTGTTACCTCTATGTTTATATGCAGAGAGTACAGCACAATTGACGCAAATTCCATAGCTGCATAGTTTAAAATCTTGTTCTTTGAATGTCATCAAAAAAGTGTTGTTCTAAGTAAAACTATGTAAAATTTTGCTTCTCTGAAGGTATAAGAGTAAGGAAATGTATTTCAGTAAAACTATTGAGGGCAAAATTGAAATTTGAATTCATGCTTTTTACTTATTAGTATTTAATGGAATAGCTGTTATAATTGTAAAGAACATTTTGTATAGAAACAAGTTTGTCGTTAGATGGTAGAGGTCCAACAAGTTTATGAGATTTATTGACTAAAATGGGATTTCTCTTTGACATTGATAAGTTTACAGGTGTTTGCAAATTCCATAAATTTCATGGGAATTCTAGCAGATGCATCATGCCCTGTGGTGCTGACACATTTGTCATAATATCCCAGTAACTGTTGGTAGTATGATTATGCCATTAATATTATGTAACTGATAAAAAAAATGTAGTCATCCTATCGTTTGATTTATATCTTTTTCATTCATGCCGTAGGATACAATTTTGAACTTTAATTCCCCTCCCACAAAATAATAATAATAATGATAAATAAATGAATAAAAAATAAAAAAATTAAAATATAAAAATAAAAAAAATAAAAAAATGAAAAAAAATTAATAAAATAAGAATAAAAAAGTGTTAAATTAATGCTTTCAAATTAATAGAAGTGAGGAAATTTCTTCATGTAGTTTTGGATAAAATATGACAAAGTAAGCCATCATTGGCAGCAAATGGAAATACTAGGAGAGAAAGTGGTCCACAATGAGGGTGAGGACTGGAGGGTGAATGGATTCTAGAATGAAGTATGTCCTATCAGATCTCTGCTTGAAAGGGTTTGCAGTTATTTTTCTCATACTGTATACCATGATACCATATCATTATGAAATTATAAGTGTCAGTAGATATTCAGTTTTTACTTGAGATTTTGATAATGTTAGGTGATGTGAAGGGCGAAGTCACACAGAATTGTTAAAATATTTTGAATATGACTACAGTTTGATTTTGTTCCATACCACTTCACTGTCGTATCAAATTTAATATTTCCAGAAGGTGATGATTTACTAGAATTCGATTGGGATTAGGAAACTGGTCCATTACAGATGTAGCGTGAATTAGAAAGCAGCGCCAGCCTGCTTTGTGAAGAGTTTCTTTCCTCAGTTTTTCCTGCCAATGTTATTATTGAGACCTTTTTCAGCAAGTGCTCCCCAAATGTCAGCTGAATGACTGTCTCTTCACAAAACGCTTCTTGTTTATTTCAACTTTTTGACCCTTCCAGGTTGTGATAGTGGTAACACAAATAAATAAAGTCATGATCTTTGTTACCAGTTTTTACTGATATTTTTACATGTTTTCTCACACTTATTTTCACTTTCTCTAGCAGTATGCAACTCGAGTAGATGTTACCCATAGCAACACTGCAATGGACACTGTAAGTGATGACGATGATAAAATGAGTTTGTCTTCGTTGAGCAGTGATGATGACACAAAAATTGCTGTTAATGTGCCAATACCGGAAAAGAAACCGATAACAACCAGTAGAATCAATTGCCATACTCCATGCCATCAGCTTCATGGCATTCAAACTTAAATCAGAGCAGTGCAAATGTGGTGAATGCATGGGCAGCGCAGATGATGCCCAGTACGAGTACAAACAATTCGCAGATGCTTGTTCCGCCTCCACCTACCCGCAGTTATCAATCCAACCCTGTGGTTTCCGGTACTGCCCCCCATTACTGCCAGGTATGCCTCCCCCACCGGTGGGGATGAACATTCCCTCTGGGTCCATGGAATCTTTCTTTGCCAACATGCAGCCTCCCAGCTCCAGCTCGCGTCCTAGCGACATGCCAACGCCAATGCAAATGATGCAGATGATGTCGAGCATGGGGATGCCACCCCCACCCGTCGGACCTGATGGTTTACCTGATTTCCTCCTGAGCGATCGGCTACCAGATATACCAGAATCTTTGAACATGCCTGACATACCCCAGTGGTTACCAAACATGCCGGCTGGACTGAACAATGCCAATGCCCAGCCATGGGGTTCGTCGTCCTTCATACCTCAGTTCCAATCAGCTGATAGGCAGCAGATGAGCCAGGAGCGACCGAAACGTGACCCGGAAAAAGAGCTGATGAACGAGGTCCTCAAAACCATTATTCAAGAACTGAAGCAAATTATGAAAAAAGACTTGAACAGGAAAATGGTAGAATCTTCTGCATTCAAATCACTGGAGAACTGGTGGGATAATTGCCAGCTGAGAGCAAAGGTAACAATTATCTCTTTGATTCAGTTTGTCTCTTGAGAGTACATGTAAATAATTTCAGTATTTTGTTTGAAATCTGAATAATATGACAATACTGGAAAGTGAAGCATTTATTGACAGTTGGGTCAGATATGTCCAACAGTGTTTTGAGTTCATTGTGCTTTATTTCTCAGTGTTTGTGTCTTTTGGGGTCAATTAAAACCCTTGTATTTTTTTTCAAATCCTGTAGAAAATCAATACCTTTCCTTTTACTCAACCTTACAACCCGTGTAGGATTAGATATGTTCTGGTGCTAGTTTATTGTTGTTGTAAACGTCTTCATAGTTCAAGTTAAATCATTTGCTCCCTCTAATTTATATGTATAACATGAAAGGTATTCATCAAGTTGAATGAAATTGATTTAATTTAAGATATATATATATTTTTGTGTTAGTGGAGGGGTGTGAGATTATCTCTGGATGATATGTAAATTGAAAATTGATCAATAACTCCTTCAATTTTGGGGGTGTGGGTAGTTTTGTCAGTGTTGTGGAGCAAACTATGGTACTTGCTGGTAATTGCTGATGATTCTCATTGTTGCAGAACTGACTGTTTTGTGATGTCAATAGTGCTTATGTACTTATCTGAAAAAGACCTGTAAAGACTGACTTTCTTCAGAGATTGGCAACCATCTGAATAATTCTGTTTTGCAGAAATGCAGGACAAGAATATTAGTTGAATTGTTATGTCCTTAAAAAAAAAGGCTGGGGGTGGAATCAGCCCCCCCCCCCAGATATAGCATAGCCAAAAAAAGCCCAGCCTGATTAGGGTTAAGTGGTGCAACTTAAGACTTTTTATCAAGGCAATTGCTGGGCACAGAGAAGAGTTTTGTCATTGCATTTTGGTTTCATTCTAATAAGGCAAAAACCCATTGTATTAGCAGGATTTGTTAAGCCCTTTAACCCGTTGCCTCCAAGATTCTGAAAATCCCACTGAGTTAACACAGGCCACATCCTGTTCCTGTAGTCAACGGTTTAAAAAGCTCTTGAATTTATGTCCTTGAATAATGCTTGAAATGTACTTGAATTGCATTGTCGATTCCTTGAAAATGTTTCATGTCATAATTTGTGGTTAATGTTAATAACTCATTCTGAAAAAATCAAACAATTACTTACATCTGGACTGTCTCATACTTTTGCCAAATAAGAGCCCATGAAATTGAAAAATCGGTCCTAGAAAAGTTTAGGTTTAATTGTCATAGCTTGTAAGAACCCTGTTTAAACCTCTGATTGTGGCCAAGGTTTCTTCTAGTTCAACTCTGTTACATTTCAAGTTTCTATTTGCAGCTACAGCCTGGTATTCAAACAGCTAAGTATTTATATCTCATCACCTTTTATCTTTCTCTTAAAGCAGGAACATGAGAAGCCAAAAGAAGAAGAAAAGGGACCAGCAAAGCCACCACCAGCCATCCCTAGCATGATGGACTCAGGGGGTAGCATGTGGTCCAAGAGCTTCTCCGACAGCAAGGATTTTGGCATGGAAGGCCTTGGCTTTGGGTTGGGTCTTAGAGCTAATATGCCTCGTATGCCTTCATTCAAGGTAAGACCCTTGATCGTATTTTATTGCATAAACATAATATGTGTGTCAGAAATTATATTGTTAAAAGTTCTGTTTCTTACAGGGTTGTCACCAACCAAAATTTAGTGCCGGCTAAATTTGACAATAATTTGAATCAAAACACTGAATCAAGTTGTAATGGTGGTATTTTATAGCTGTTTTGAAGAACAGAAAGGTCAATTTGGCATTCTAGTGCTGGTCGGCAAGGCCTAAAATCCCCTTGAGTGCTGGCTCATGTGGCTGAGTGCTGGTTACTGCCGAATGGTACCGACCAGCGTAGTGACAACCCTGGTCTCTGAGTAGTGACAAATGATGAATGCTAAAAAAAGTCAGTCATCAAATTTATGAACGATTCAGTATGTATGTTACTTTTAAATCTGTCAAATGTTTGGAGATTTAAGAAATTAAGGACACCAATTATTCTTGGCAGAACAAGAAAATTGTGTGTGTTCATTTTCAGTACTGAACATCATGTAGCTTTGGTGCAAAACAACTTGACTTGCTTTGAAAAATATACTCAAAGCTCCTTATGCCCAGGTAGACAAAGTCTGGAGGGAGCATTAAGCATTAATCCTAAATTGGTTTGTGACTTTCCGCACAGGAACTTCAAAAAATTTAGACCAGTTTTAAACGGTTTTTTTTTAATGTGTAGGTAGATGACAATAAAATCCAGGTTAAGTTCAAATTTGGAGTTTGCAGGTCAAAGGTCTGTAGACACAGCACATTTCTAGTCTTGTTTTCAAATAGTGACTTATATCATTGTGGAATGCTTATCTTGTTTTGTGCATCCAGGTGAAGAGGAAACCCCCGTCTCCTCCTCCAGAAGATGAATATGAGGAGGATGCGGAGGATGAGTCTGGTGAGAGGAGACCATCTAGAGGAAGGCCCGTCACTCCTCCCATCCTCGATGATGACTTTGATGAAGTGTCAGGTAAGGGCATACAACCAGGGCTGGACATTATCACCCGCCCATGGGTGAAACTCAGAAATTAGCCATTCAGGGAAAACATAAAATCAACAATCTTGTTTTTGGTCCAATTATGAAGTTTATTTTAGCGTGAAATCAACCTCGTTTCTTCCCCTCCCCAATATAAAGACCATTTTATACTTGACCTTCTTAGATTTTAGTGAAGCTCCGTTGACATGTTAGATTGGATCCCATGGCAGTTGTTTTCAAATTTTGCATAAATCTGCCAAATGGTGTGGGAGAAATAGCCTCCAAAGTTGTGAGATTTGCACCGAAATGGGCATCACAGGCTGTTTTGTATCCATGTATCTCAAACTTCTTGGCCAATCTTTATACATACATACTTTACTTATACTATACTTATACTATACATACTTTGAAAAGGACATGAAATAAGAATTTTCAAATTGACCTTTATCTTCCAGATTGGAGAGTGTTGAGTGTAAATTGACATTATTCAATTGTTATAATGTTGAAAATGATTTTATGGATTGTATGATCTTGAGATGACTTTTCTGAAATTGAATATCTCTTATTTTTAATGAATGACAATTCTACAGACACAGAAAGAGATGAGACAACTGAGATTTCCAGCCAAGCTTCAGACACACAAATGATTGACAAGGCTGAACAGGCCAGGAGAGCAAGGGCTCTTATATACTCCTCCAGCAGTGAAGAGGAAGAGGAAGAAGAGGAGGAGGAAGAGGATGAGGAGGAAGAAGAAGAGGAGGAGGAGGAGGAAGAAGAGGAGGAAGAAGAAGAGGAAGAGGAGCCGGAGGAGGAGGAAGAAGATGCCACAGTAGATGTTGAGGCAGATGTTGTCGAGGCAAAGAAACCAGTCAAAGATGAAGTGAAGGTTGAGGTGGAAAAGGAAGTGGACAAAGAAGAAAATAAGCCGGAAATTGTGGAACCAGAATCATTAGACAAGACAGAGGAAGGTGAGGCTTTTAACAAAAAATACCTAACGATTTGTATTGATGCAAAAACATTGCTTTATATTTTAGAGCTTTAATTTGTAATCCTGACAGTAATTGGCAGAACAGTAAAGAGAGATATGTTAATACAAATAGGGAAAGAAAATGCACAGGGAGATTCGGTTAACATGTTATTGTAATAGCGGAAAATGCAAAGCCTTTGTTAAAAAAAAATGACCATATCATAAAAATATAGATATTCTTTGCAGCAAATGAGTGTAAGCTTACAAATGCAATGACTTCATGATACTGAGTGGAAATTTAATTTTTGAGATGTTTGGAATTTCTTCGCAGTTTGGATTTTGGGGTATTCAGAAGGGTACGATGTTAATTCTAGCAGTTGCAGCATTTACTGAAGTGGCGAAGTTAAATTCCAGTTCATAATTGCTTGAATTATCTTGTCATACCTAAATGTAAAGATCAAAATTTTTATGGCAATAATCACAAACCAGTAATTTCAGTAAGAAAAGTGTACTTATAGTTCAGTGCTTCCCAAGTTTTTGATGCACATTGCAAAGATTTTGTAGAACCTACAGTATGGGTTATTTTTCCCAGTGATACACAACAGCCTAGATAATAAGAAGAAAATTTAAAGCATCTACCAACCTTGTCTTATTTAACTGACAAGCTTTCATCACAATTCCTGTGGACTTTTTTAAGCCAACTGGAATGGTTCCCCCAACCGATGAAAGTTTTCTGTATCAGCCTAGATAATTTTTATAATTTTTGCTCAAGTTCAGTATTGATTGTTTTGACAGATAAAGACAAGAGAAGTGGATCGGAGAGTTCTGACGACGAGTCTGATGACGACTGGAGCGGAAGTGAGAGCAGTTCTAGTTCCGATTCAGATTCCACCAGTTCAGAGTCAGACACTGACGAATCTGATGAGGATCAAGACGACACAGAAGGGTATGAATCTACTAATTTCTCTTGCATTCCTAGTTAAAGGAAGAAGGAGCCAGCAACTAACAGGCATAAGTTAAGAAAAAATTTCAGTTCTTTCCAACCAATCAGATCGCACATGCACTGGTCTGGAGCTGACCATGTGTGACCGATGCATGCCACCTGACGTGTGTTAGTCACGCCGTGGTGATGTATACACTGTTTGATTTGATACGCTCCTCCCCCCATAGCTGTTTCTGCAAGTTTTATCCCGGGACAAAACTTGCAAAGACGTAAAGTGAACACAAATTAACTAATTTATAGGGCATTGCTGAGGTTGAGTATCACACAGTACCCCTTAGCTAGGCTGTCTTTATCACCGTGTACCATAACTCTCACAATACTCACAATGTCATTTTTTTTCTTAACTTATGCCTGTTAGTTGCTGGCTCCTTCTTCCTTTAACCATTTCAATATCACACTCAGAATAGCATATTCAAAGTCTGGGGAGTTTTATTGTAGTGGTACTGAGAGAGATAACGCTTCACATATTCCCAGCACGATTTTGTACCACTTTTTAGTAGTGGCTTGTCGTATGTAAAGTATGATGTTAATGTCATTTATTACTCTACTTTTGTGCAATAGAGGTACAGCCCTCTTTAAATCATTTGCAAAACTGACAGGGTTTACTATGAGAATTTTTCAAAAATTGTGATATTTTATTATATCAAAGTTTTATCACAGATAATTATTTTGTGTGCCAAATTGAAAATAAACTAATATATCAAGTGATTGACATGCCTTCACTTACAATTTAGACAAAATGGTAACAAAGGATTTGTCTTTTTGTTTTTCTCGTTAATGTAGGAAAGAAACAATTACAGACCAAGATTTAGACCAGAAAGCCATCAACGGAGAGCTCACCCAGAAGGAGAATGCATCCCAGTTGGCGGATGACATTAGCAAGAAGGGTGACCGCCTGGGGGCGTTTGAAATCCTGGTGGAGCTAGCTACCAAGGCCAAGGACAAACTGGAGGAATCCTCGTCAGACGTCGAGAAGGGTGTGATGGACCTGGAGATGTCCGACATCCAGGCCGCCCAGTCCCTACAGGCGTTGAGGATGAACTCCAGCGAGGGCGCTAGCATGGCGGAGGTCGGGGAGATGACGGCATACAAGGGAGACCAAGTCATGGTTAAGGAGGGTGTAGAGAGGATTCCGTCTGGATCCGAGGGAGAAGGGGACATTGTTGATGTGGGTGATTACAAGACCAGTCAGGTAATGTTGCAGATATTATGGCTGCCAAAGGAGAATTTTCACCCTGTGTATTGTTTAACTTTCACTGTAGTTAATGTATGGATAAGTTAGAATAATTGATAGGTAGATTGAAAGAGAGAAATACATATAGAGATATATAGATAGATAGGTAGACAGATAGATAGATAGATAGATAGATAGATAGATAGATAGATATGTTGATAGATAAATAGATAGATAGACATATATATATATATATAGATAGATAGATAGGTAGATAGATTGGTTGATAGAGATAGAGAGAGAGAGTTGATAGGTGAGATAGATGCTAAATAGAAAAAGAGAGAAAGAGATTTTTCCTGCTGAAAATAATTTATGATTCCAGATGGAAGGAAAGGGAATTTAAAGATTCAGCTGTTATGAATGCCTAGACTTTATATGGACCTAATATTAGAAAACTTGTCTTGCATGAAAATTGCTGTGCTATAAATATCAGGTCTGATTTAATCTCACATCTAATGACATCTTCCAATCTAAATGTTACATTTTATTGGAATATCTTTAACATTACATCATTAATCATAACACTTTCTATCAATCTTCGTAAAACTGTTTTATGAGTATTGTAATCCTGTTAGTGAAGAGTTTGGTTTAGACCATTTGTTTTTAACTAATTATGATTTTAATTCATTTGATGTCATCATTCACAGAAGACCGTGAGAGTGGCCCCTGAGCCTCTAGCCATCCAGGACCACACCTACTGCCAGAAACCTCTACCGTCCCCCATCAAAGAGGAACCACCTGCT
Source organism: Eucidaris tribuloides (assembly GCA_001188425.1). NCBI lineage: Eukaryota > Metazoa > Echinodermata > Echinoidea > Cidaroida > Cidaridae > Eucidaris > Eucidaris tribuloides. Next base: position 57,583 of record JZLH01S0595041.1, on the reverse strand, counting down.
GCTGAGGAACTCAAGCAAGAATCCAAGTTAGCCGTCCTGGCCGAGAAGACCACCAACATCATCCCCAAGGAGGAGCTCCAGGAGGAGAAGGACAAACAGCGGGAGAAGGAAGAGAAGAAAGAACGACAGAAGGAGAAGAGGAAGGCCAGGAAGAGGAAGAACGAGCTAGCCAAGATCTTAGAGGAGGAGGTGGTGATCCCTGAACCGGTAGCCCCGGAATTCATGCCAAGGAACTACTACGAGGAGTGGACATTGCTCTACGAGTTCCTCAGGAAAGGCATCGATCATGAGGATGCATACCTCATCAGGAAGAGCTACGAAGCATTGTTGGAGGCGGGCAGAATACCATGGCTCAGCTACACTCATTGGGTGGCACATGCACATATCCTTTACAACTCATTAAGAGCAACTGTAAAATGGGAAATGAGAAGCAAGTGTGGGTGGCTTATTTACATAGTTATGTGTAATTGAAGAAAATAGACAGAACAAAGAGGGCAGTATTTTCTTACTGTTATTCATAATCACTTCAGGAGTTTGAGGGCAGGTTTATAGATGCTTTACATTGGTTCCTTTTAGACATCTCTATTTAGACATGTTATCTGCATTTATTCTTTCGATCTAATCACTGGAAAGTGGTTACACTTGATACATGTTATATTGTGGTTGCTGATACACGGCATTAATCATAAAATGAAATGTACCAATGCCATTCTTTTAAATGGAAATTCATACTTTACAGTGTTCTTTGTAGCATTGAGGATGTTAGAAGCGAATACTTTTAAAATAGATTTCATGATCACAAACAGAAGTGTGATATTACATTATTTCTCTTCAGATGTACTATCACAGTATGCCAGGTTTACCTCAACCTTTGATCTTTCTGTCAAAAGGTTTTAGTGCTATAAGCTTTGTACAACTTTACAGCCTTTCTTGAATAAAGGTGAAATGACGTCAACATCCTTGTATAAATTCAGCAATGTAGTGATTATACTTTGCTAGCATGTTAAAACAATTTTGTGGTATGCATATACCAAAAATTATGAAACTTAGAAATAAATTCTGGGCAGAAAAAATATAAATTCTATCATTTTATTTCATAAAATTGTATTTTCTTTAACTGAGCACACTGACGTCCATCCCAGACGAACCTGTCATCAAGAAGAAGAAGACAGAGGAGGAGAGTAGGGAGCACCAGACTGGATCAGCAAGAACAGAGGGTTACTACAAGATATCCAACAAGGAGAAAGTGAAATATCTGACAAAGGCACGCACATACGTGCAAGAGAGTGTTACAGACGGCATAGCTTTAGATGTAAGTTTGAACTACAGTGCCTGTATGTGTTTCACTACTTGTAGCATACCCATGTCCAATAAATTTGGCCTGATCTATAACAAGTTTGCATGCTTGATTGGTCGTCCAGGATTGACTGTAGAATATTGACTCCATTCTACAGTATTCAGAAGAAAAGTATGATGTGTTCCTTCTAAAAAATCCAAACAAATTCTAAAAAATTCACCAAACAGAAAACAATGAATTACTTTCACATGTACCGTAATTTTGGAGACACAGTAGAGCAGTATTTGCAAATTGAATACACTTATGACATTGTGATATGTTTCAGAAATGCGAAGTAGCACACAGTCTTTTGCAATGTAAACCTGTAACAATTGGCAACACTCTTGACACTGTACTCAATTCCCTCGCTGAGAAGTAGCTAAGACTTCATTTAAAGCATACTCTTGTCTTTGAATTGTCACCAATAGGAATCAACCACCAAGAAGCGCCTGGAGGTGTCAAGAGATGCTAGATCAGACCAGCGTCGATTCATCGCTGCCTTGCAACAACAAGAGGGCCCTGTCTCAGATCTGCTCAAGTTCAACCAACTGAAGGTTTGTGCAACTATTATACTCTAGATAAATTGTTCAATAATACTGTGAAAAAAAACCCACTGTACGGTATTACACTGACTGCATAAATAGGATCCATTTCCTCAATATTAAGTATACAAAAAATTTCATCTTTGAAATGGAAGGGATTATTCGGAGAGGTGAAATGCGATGTAATAGATTATTCATTTGTCTCTCTCTGTAGTTTAGATCGCAACTGCTAATCTATAATTTTAACAAACATGTCAGAAAAAATGAACCAGGTTTTGAACCCGCCATCTACAGCTATCCGGGCTGCGACAATACCACCAGGCCATCACTGGTTACCGGCATTGGCATGATGATCGAGTAACAAATACCAAGGCTCACAATTCTGACATTGTTATGTTAAATAGTCCAAGGCGGACATTTTTATTATTATTTTAAAGTGGAAGGGATTATTCAGAGAGGTGAAATGCGATGTAATAGATTATTCATTTAATCTAGCACAATTTTGTTTTGGTCTTTTGACAATAAATGCTTATATCAGTTGATGCATAACAGAATAAGATGCCTCAGCTTTTAAAATCAAGGTTTGATTTTGTCTTACAAATGAAGTGCTTCAATTGATGTGTTTAAATGGATACCTGAGAGGACTAAAAATGCGATATTAGACTATCAGTGTTTATATTGCATCTGTGGACAATATCAGCACTACAAAACTGAAAAAATGCCCAATTTTGCATGTTTCTGCTTCTGATATGACCGTTGCTACATCTACTACTGCGATGACGATGACTACTACTACTACTGCTACTACAACTACTACTACTTCTACTACTACTACTACTACTTCTATGACTATGAAAAGAAAGTACACCCAACACATGATGGTAAAGACCTGTAGTTCTTTCAACGATCAAACTCACAACAAACTTCCCTCTAAAATTTTTTAAACTCCCTACATTGTATATATCTATTCTTGACTCTTGTGAAGAATTCTTGGCATTCATTTACATCCATCTCTCTTCCTTCCATCCTGTCACATCCACAGTTCCGCAAGAAGGATCTCAAGTTCTGCAAGAGTTCCATTCATGGCTGGGGTCTGTATGCCATGGAGCCCATCGCAGCTGATGAGATGGTCATAGAGTACGTTGGCGAGTCCATTCGGCAGAGCGTTGCTGATGAACGAGAGAAAAACTACGAGCGTATGGGCATTGGTAGCAGCTACTTGTTCCGAATTGATGCCGAGGCGATCATTGATGCTACCAAGTGTGGCAATCTAGCCCGATTCATCAATCACAGTTGTAATGTAAGTGATCTCTCTCTTACTTTTGTGAAGATGTTTATTTTATATTTTAAAACTTAAACAGCCATTCTTCTGGTTGTAGTATAGAGTGGCTTGAAATAAAATGTTCCAGTATTTTCACAGGTTTAATCTGCCCTTCCATTTCCACTGATGTTTCATGGGGTCTTTTCCAGTGAGAATTTAATTAAGATATTTTTTATAAACATGAATGTAATAAATAGTTTAATTGTATTGGTTGCTGTTGTGTTTTGAAATGCATACCTGCCAACCAGTACGATTTTTCCAGGGCAGTTCTGTCCTTATTACAGTTACTAGGCGGTGCCTTCAACAACAAAAACATAGATTATAATAAGAATAGACCATGAATGACCAAACAAATGCCTTGTTACTTACAGTGAGTTTAATACAATGCCCAAATTGTAATGGAAATGACGTGTTTACATTCACTGGTGAGTGACGGAACAATTTATTCATGTTTTTTTTTCTCATAAGAAAACCTTTGTTTCTCAATGTTTCTCATTCGCAGTCTAATTTCATTTTTTTTAATTATGTAACCTTTTTATCGTTTGCCGTACCGCCTAATTACTGTAATAAGACTAGAACTGCCCTGGAAAAATCGTACTGGTTGGCAGGTATGGAAATGGGGAAGATCCAAGAAATGCTTTTAATAAGTTTTTGTAATTTTTGCCACATGTAATTAACCCGTTGCTTACGGGAACCGGATGGGCTCTGTACAAAGTCTATGGGGATTTACAGAATCTCGTAGTCAACGGGTTAACAGATAGTAACAAAGTTATTGAATATTTTTGAGTCTACAGGATGTATGCTCCTATGAATAATTACAAAATTAGCAATTGTATGTTTCAAGCGACACAGTTTTTATACACAGAAAAATCATAATTTTTATGCAAGGTAGATGTACTGAGTAATGAATAGGATGTTTAAAGATGTTAGTTTTCCTGTTATTTTTGTTTGGTGTGTTGTTGTTTGAAGTACAGATTTATAGCCTAATGAGATAAATGACAAAATGAACAAGTTTTTTGGAGGATCCACGTGACAATCATTTAATGACTATGCATTGTGTTTATTCTCATTACAGCCAAATTGTTATGCCAAGATCATCTCAGTGGAAGCCCACAAGAAAATTGTGATTTACTCTAAACAAGCCATCAACGTGGGAGACGAGATCACGTATGACTACAAATTCCCCATCGAAGACGAGAAGATCCCTTGCCTGTGTGGTGCTGCCCAGTGTCGTGGGACTCTCAACTGAGATCGGCTGTCATGTTCATTACCAATGGCAATTTGTTTTATCAGCCAAGCAGGAAGAGAGATGTGGTGGATGAGTATAACAGCATTTGGCACTCCATTGGTTTATTATCAACAGTTCCTTGCTGTGTAGGACACATGGACCATATTTCAGTTCCATCGCTTGGCTAGCGTAAAAAATTCTCACTCAACAGTGCTGCACGTGAGTATGATTGTATGTTGAACATCAGATTTGTGCTGAGCAGGGTACAATGAATATGCATCACATACACCATCAAGCACAAACAGATACTGCTCTAGTTCCTCACACCAAGTAAGAGGGAATTTCCTTCAAGATGTGCATGTAACAGACATTTATTTGATTTGTCCTGTTTTATATCTGAAGTTCATGCATGGTATGACAAGGTGCTGATTGGTACACTATAAAAGTATTGCAGCAACAGATATCCAGTTTGTTCAAATGTTTTCAGCATTTTGTTTTTCCTGCATCTATTCCATGATGCTCCTGATCTACATTATCTGGTTTCCTTGTACTCTCATCAATAAGTGTTATGTCTCATGTTTCATAGTTACTTAGAAGTTTGAGATAATCAGTCTTACCCAGGGTTGGCATATTTCCCACTTTTTGTCATATTTCCCGGACACTGTCCGATATAAAATTGCCTTCTCGTGTACAAAGTCAATGGAAGAAATTTATATTTCCCGGACAATTGGGTGGGAAATAAGATTCTGACCGGGAAATATGCCAACCCTGGTCTTACCACAGATGTTGTTTCATAAAGGTTTGGTCATTACAGCGTTCCACCTACACATCCACAAATGTGACAGGAACACAAATTTCAGTGGACCATTGATACAGGCAAACCTCGTGATAACGAGCACGGGTATAGCGAGGACCCGCTTAATACGAGGACATTTCTTGGGTCCCAATTTTTCTTCCATGGACCTCCGTGTATTATGCTTCTCATATAACGAGATTGGCTATAGCAAAATTTTGGCTAAAGTGAGGTGAATTCCCAACCTTAAAATAAAGAAAAACAAGGAAATTGACCCTCTTATAGCGAGGATCCACCTCAGTTTATGTCAGCTAGCGAGCGCATCCAATGTTTGCGCTGTAAAATGAACTCCTTTGCGAGAAGTTGATCGACATGTCCAGTGTGCAACACCACCGCGCGTTGTACACACTTCCTATCACAGCGCGAGGACCTGTGTCAGCTAGTCACTAAACTGTAACACACGTGTTATAGTTCAGTGGTGCCAGCTAGCACATGTAACTGGGTGATGTATCCTTCCCGCCCGTTGCACCATTTTCGGTGACGGAGAAGTTGAAATCCTCATTCACTTACATTTTCACCTCTGCTGTTTCAGTTAAGACTTATTTAGTTAGTAAATTAAGTTGTGTATATTTGCAAAACTAGAGAAACATTTGCAGTAGCGGTAGAAAGCTTGTTACATTAATATGTAGTCCCATATGCATAAAATTGTGTGTGTTTTCATCATTGCGAGCAATTGGCTATATCAAGGAAAAATTGTGGGTCCCGACGTCCTCATTATAACGGAGTTTGCCTGTAATTTAACTATATTAGCCATTTCTACATGTGGCTCATACTATGTAATTGCCAGAGAAAATGTAAGTGATGTTATTTTATGAAACACACATGTTATAGATTTCCTTGCTTTCTAGAGCATTCATCTACAAAAAAATAAATTCCAGAACATTATTGGGAATGACTGGCACTAGTATTTAGTAATAGTGTACTTCCAACTATATTTACAATCGGAAAGAAAATAAAAAAGGAAAAAAAAATTCTTCCTTGTCTCAACGTTGAGGAATATTTCAGACTACTATCATGCCCCCTCAGTGTTGCTGTAATGCAGAGATATAACATAAATTCTGATTTCTTGCCACCTACTAACATTCAGGGTGATTGATGTCATTTTTTTTTCTTCAGAAAGACATTTATGTGAACCGTTGACTGTTGTCAAACAAAAACATTGTTTTAATGAAATATCAGTGTTTGGCAAACTGACAAATTGAAGAAAAATGGAATTGAAAATTGCATCATTGGCTGAAAAGTGTGTTTATTATTGGGTAAATGTATACAAGTACAGCCGCAAACACCATACATTCAAAGATTTTAGTTTGTTTTGCATTTTTTCAGTATGTTCAAAATGTGATATATCTGCTTCATTATGTAATTGTCTCTTGTACTTTTGTGTGAATTTAGGGTGTAGACCTTCGGTGATTGAATCCTCAATAGTGATTTGATTTGATTACTTGTGTTTTGGATGTGATTGTCAACCATTTCTAGGCCAAAGTTGATATCACCTTACCATGTCAGTATTGGTGTAGTGCAAAGCACTAAATTTAACAATTCAGTGCATAGGGTATACATTTATGAACTGAAAAGGTTCACACCTTGCGTTTGGTGCTTTCTGAAAGTGATGAGTAGTTTCAGAAAGTAATTTGGAACCATTCCCAGATTTCTACCACAGCTCCACGTTGTATTTTTTTTACACTTTGGTCAAATAGTCAACCCCTGGTATATTAAAGGGTATGCATCTGTATCTGCCTTAAGCAACATTAGCACAGTATTCTGCATTTATAAAAAGATATGTCACAATGAATCTGGCATTTAAATTTGCTGTAAACTTGACATATTTTAAAAGTAGTCAAGGCCAAAATAGACATCAGATGTTAATTAGTTCTGCCAACTAGATACTTTGCATGAATGTGAGCGTGGGCTCTCAAAAATCTCTCACACTTCCAGAATGGGGCAAAGGAGCATTAATAAGTATGGGTTCGTCAGTGCAATAACACCTTGTTTTTGCTTCTTTTGTGGGCTATTTTATTCGATTCAGCATAGATTCCATTGTCCCTAGCTATGGTAGATGCAGGGGCATATTATGTACTTCTTTTCAGTCAAGAGTGGCCATGATTTATTGTCTTGTTTCGTATTTCCAACAGCAGTGCACTTTCCTACGGCACTGCAGAAAATAGGTGTTGCTCGATTTTAGAAACGTTTTTGATTAATAATGTGATTAGAATATTCAATGTTTTCTGTCCAATTCATGTTGATTCTAAACCGAAACGTATTCAAGCCTTCCTTTAATGGTTAAGTGTACTCTGTATAGAGCATAATTGGGCTGGTGTGTGTACAAGTTTTGTCTTAACAAAAATGAGACGTTTGTCCAAAGCAATATCACACCAGCTCTTAAATGTTTCCATCTTAATATCTCAAAATTTGTTGTTTGTTCCGTGTAATTGGAATTTGTTTTATCTTCAATATGTTTCCTTTGTAATTTCATAATGCTTGTCGAGCCGATAAAGTTTAATGTCAGTATTTGAAAATGATGTGGATAATTGATTTTTTCACGAATGTTGTATTTGGAAATATTTGTTGGAATACTACTGTTTGAATACTTGTATTGTACTTTTGTTTTCTTTGCTTGAAGTGGGAGACATTGTGAATGCACATACATGTATAATGTATTTGTGGCAGGAGTTCTGCAGAAGTTACTGTATAATCAGGCCATACATAACCAGAGCTCACCCCCTCCCCCACTGCATATTTTGGACAAATATTTCAGATATGGGTCTGGAATTTTTTTTT
>JZLH01S0595041.1:22403-41996 GCA_001188425.1 Eucidaris tribuloides | reverse complement strand
CCCCCCGGGACGTAAAAAGTGGCACATCTGTGATTTTTCCTTTCGTTGTTAACTGAACATATCTTAGGATTAAAACAAGCAAACTGAACAGAACAAATGGCATTTGAAAGCTAAGACTATGTTCTTGATGGTAATGTCAGCATCACGTCACAAAAATGTTTTTCTCATTACTATTGAGGGCACTTTTTACTTGCACAATTATTTTTGAGACACACTGTATAGTTTCCAGTCACATATATAACAATACCCAAATAAGTAGCCATCCAATGAGCAATAAATTTAATTTCTTAACCTATTGCATGGTCACCATGGTAACCAAGCGACCTGTCACGTTTGCTAATGTTATAACTCATCATGAGATGAATTCTTCATGTGTTCATCATCGTCCCGGAACCAGTCCTTGTAGACCTGATATGGGTTGACCTGCCAGTGTTTGTGAAAGGAGACAGGAGTCTGGTGGGCTAGTAGCCCCTTGGCATAATCAGCTGGCCGGGCCTGGAATAGAGAGGATGATATAAAACTGTAGTTAAAAGATTATTTCAATCGTTTTAAATAATTACCTCTGGTCAAAAAAAGGGGATGATTCTAAGTTTTAGATAAGCATTTTGGCTATTACTAGAGCAAAAATATCACTCATGTTCTAAAAACATGCAAGGAGTATTAGCATTATCATTAGCTAAATATAATATGATTATTTCACAATTGTATTTGCACAAATTATTAAGGGAAATGTGTGTCAGTTTATAATTAACATAAAATAAGCAACACAGAAACACACTGGTGGGTAAATAACAAGTGTAATCAGTACATGTGTTTGGTAGAAAGAATTATGTGAATATAGGTTGACAGTTGACCAATGATTGTCAACTTTTAGTGGTTGGTTAAAGGTAAATGACATGATTGGGGGTAGTCCTCTACTTGGGCTGATACTACTCTAGAATCAAGTAAACTATGCAAGGCTTCTCCTGTGAAAATCTTGTAGTGCAAACATTCACTCATTCTAAAAACAACATAATAATCACTAGTAGGCATTGGAAACCAGCTGTGTGGCTCTCTATGGGGCTTATTTTTATCACTACCCGGCAAAGAATAATACTCCTATGTTTATGCTTGATTCTCCTTAAAGTAAAACAATTAGCAGACAATCTCCCAGGTGGGAGATTCACATCTGCTAGTGAACAGCTGGTATATATTCAACTCACTTGGTTCTTGAGGCATTTCTAAGTGTTCCAATGATGTCACTAACCTTACAGTTTTGGAAATATGGCATAAATTCTACCAAAAAAAAAAATTAATAAGTGGGAAAGACATGTTGTTGTACTTAATAAACACACAAAACAGACTTGGATATTCATATAATATCAAGCAGTTTATTTGCGATTATTACTAGGCTGTTTGAACAAAGCCTCCATATAATATATCTTGTATGCATGACGTTAATGTGCATAATGGAAATGAAATTTTGCACAACAACAAAATATAACAATTGGCAGAAACAAAAAAGCACAACAACTCGGACAATTTCCATCTAAAAGCTAAAAAAAAAAACCATTAAAAACTGCAGCAGAATAACACTGTTGAAGACCGTTTCAAAAATTGTCGAACTTTGCTATCGACACATCTGACAGTGTTTGAATGGACAAATAACACCTAGAAACAAAAGTTAGACACGTTATGCTGTCACTAGTACAATATGTGAGATACAAATTGGCAGCATTAATTTTATATAAGCCGATAGGAAAATTCTGCAACACAGCAGTCTATGGAGAAAAGCTGTAATGGTCTCTAAATGATTTTCACTTTTTTAAAGCACTTAATGATTGTTTTACACTGCAATTTTTTCAGGGCTTTATTTTTAGACCGTATCAAAGACACTAGTAGCATTGGGAATCATGGAGCTCAGAGTTTTTAAACCGGAAACATTGTTATACAATGCCTTTAAGCTACAACTTTTTATTTTTTAAAACATTTTTCATCACCAGGGATTTTGCAGAACTTACCTGATGGAAGAGAGGAGAGTGTGTGATAGGGATATCCAATCGCCTAGCACACATTCCTATTATCATGTCATCAGGATCATCAATCTTGCTACAACGACATCCTCCTGACAATAACTTGGTGACGGCTGCACGGCTGAACACCATTCTATAAATGATATGAAGCAACCACATGTTAGAACAATCATTGGCTCAATAAAGAACCTACCAGAAATGTATCTAAAATGATTACTAATCTTAGAAGTGATTAATTAGTATTGTCATTGACACATTCTATCCATTAGCTACTACACTGGATGTGCCGTATATCAACTTTATTAGAATTACATAATCTTGGAGACTGACCATTTAATATTGGAGATAATGTGATGAATGGGTAAAATTACTCAACTGTAATCTGCAGGGAAGTTTGCAAGAAAGACACAAAAACTTTTAAAGTCAGAAAGAAGGTATGAAAATACTTAGATCTAAAGAATACTGCAAAATTCAGGGCTCTAACTGATCAGCAGAAAGGTCAAATATGTATACAATCATATCCCCCTCCCCTGACATGGATGTATCCACAACTAACCCTCCCCTTCTTGTGATATAGTCATACCCCCACCCCTGATATGACTGTATCCATAACGTACCCTCCCCCTCCTGTGATATAGTCATACCCCCCACCCCTGACATGAATGTATTCATAACTTCCCCTCCCCCTACTGTGATATAGTCATACCCCTACCCCTGACATGATTGTACCCATAACTTACCCTCCCCTTTGTGTGATATAGTCATATCCCCCACCCCTGACATGAGTGCATCCATAACTTCCCCTTCCTCTTTTGTGATATAGTCATACCCCTACCCCTGACATGATTGTACCCATAACTTACCCTCCCCTTTGTGTGATATAGTCATATCCCCCACCCCTGACATGAGTGTATCCATAACTTCCCCTTCCTCTTTTGTGATATAGTCATACCCCTACCCCTGACATGATTGTACCCATAACTTACCCTCCCTCTTCTGTGATATACTGTATACGTGGTAATTTTCGCGGTGGTTTTATTTTCGCGAATTTCGCGAGTAAGTTATCACGAAAATTTCCACTTTGGTTCATGTCTATTCACACTAATGAAAGCACCACTGAAATCGTGAAAATGAGCACTCGCGAATTTTGATATTTATTCCAAAACCGCGAAAATATCTCCACGTGAAAATATTGCCGTGTACAGTAGTCATACCCCTACCCTGACATGACTGTTTCCATAACCTACCCTCCCCTTTGTGTGATATAGTCACGTCCCCCACCCCTGACATGAGTGCATCCATAACTTCCCCTCCCTCTTCTGTGATATAGTCATAACCCTACCCCTGACATGATTGTATCCATAACTTACCCTCCCCTTTGTGTGATATAGTCATATCCCCCACCCCTGACATGAGTGCATCCATAACTTCCCCTCCCTCTTCTGTGATATAGTCATAACCCTACCCCTGACATGATTGTATCCATAACTTCCCCTCCCCTTTGTGTGATATAGTCATATCCCCCACCCCTGACATGATAGTACCCATAACTTACCCTCCCCCTCCTGTGATATAGTCATATCCTCCACCCCTGACTTGACTGTATCCATAACTTACCCTCCCCCTCCTGTGATATAGTCATATCCCCCACCCCTGACATGGCCATATCCGTAACGCTCGCCAAGGATGATGGAGGTGGTTGCATCATAGCAGGAAAGTAAACGCCTTAGCCGAGAAACACTAAATGTTGAAAATAAAAAATTCTTATTATTAGTAATGCACAGAAAAAAAACATGAATAAAATATCAAGATACAACAATGAAATGTGTTTATGTTCACAAGTGAATAGAACTATGAAAGATTAATATGCTAAGAATCAGGCAGATAATGAGGCAGATTATTCTGAGATAGATAGATAGATAGATAGATAAATAGATAGACAGATAGATAAATAGATAGATAAATAGATAGATAGATAGATAGATGGATGATAGATAGATAGATGGATAGATAAACAGATGGATGAATAGATAAAAAGATGGATAGACAGATGGATAGATGGATAAATGTATGGATAGATAGATAAATAGATGGATAGATAGCTGGATAGATAGATGGATAGATAAATGGATAGACATATAGATAGATAGATACATAGAGAGAGATAGATAGATACATGGAGAGAGAGAGAGATAGATAGATAAGTAGATGGATGAATAGACAGAAGGAAATATAAACAATACATTTGGAGTTTCTTTTTTTTCAATATTTCCACCATAATCCTTCGTCAAGAACTGAAATTCTACTGAACATGAATTATGATGACACTCTACACCAGGGCTTCCCAAATAGTCCAGTCAATGTAGCGTATATAATGGGGTAACCCACCACTAATTGCAAAAGAATTGTTTCAACCACCATGACTATCAGTAGGGTCTCCTAATCACCATACTAAAAATCCCCCCAAATCCAAGCATGGGCAAGTGGTCTAATTTGCATAATATGCAAATTAGCTGTCACAGTACAAGAAAAATTGATATTTTCACCAAAATTTGCAGCATTAAAAGTTTTTTTTTGTCAAAACACATCTTTTTAATACCAAAGAACACAATAGACACATTAATAAGTAAACAATTGTAGTTTAATTAGCATAATATGCAAATTAGTTTCAATCTTAAAGGAAAATTATATTTTTATACTTACTTTGCATGTAGCCACTGGATTAAAACAAGAAATGTGTTTAAAGTCATGTTCACAATATCAACGAACTCAATAGATATATTACAGTGATATTCATTGCAATATTCCATATTCATTGTAATGTTAATTCCTTTATATTTTATATAAATCATAATATTGTGACCGTACATAAATTACAAACTGGAGTTTGCTTTTTATGTACATGTATGTATGTATGAAAATCATGGTATGTATTTGGAATAAGTAAATACAGTGCACTCGAATACTCAAATATCATGAAAATATTTTGCAGAATATGCAAATGAGCTTTCACAATAGGAAAAGATACACAATTGTATCTCTATTGTCCACCTTACACCAAATCAAACAATTGGTAAATATTCAAGCTTACGTTTATGCTGGTAAAAGACAACTAGGCAAATCGTTAAGAAAACAATTTACATAATATGCAAATAAGCTTCTTGTATACTGAAAGATTATACATTCAAAGTCTATGTATTTTTCATGTGAGTGATTACTTGTTTTAAAGAACGAACTAATTAGTCACACTGGCATCAACGATAGTTGTTGTTATCGCTGAAGATCCATTCCATGTAGCTCCACACGTGCCTTTCCAACGAATAAAGTTGTCTCCACCCGAGAAAAGCAGGAAGACTCAGTAACTTTGTTTAAATACGAAGTTTGCGGTCACCCTACAACCTTATTTGATAATGTTGGGATTTCCTACAGAGCCAAGCAAGGCGTAATTTGGGTGATGCTCTTTGGGAGATCATAAAACAATATCAGTCAGACCCAAAGACAATGATTTACATAACATATGTTTGATAGTAGTGCACTATTACAACGTCTACTGTAGACAAAAGGTTGGTGCTTCAAAAGGGTATGCAACATGGTTGTATGCCACATAATTATGTGACAAATTCATATGGAAAGGCTACCATTGTCTTTGATGAGAATATAGATGGGCCTACCATCAAAGATGCTTCTCTCAGTAGATGCACAGGTACATCAATAGGACCAACTAAGAGAAGCGACTTCTATGAAGCACAAGAAAACAAACGTTTATTGATATACTTAGTCCTTTCCTCGAGAAGGCCAGCCTTGCACAATGATTCATGCCAAAGGAGATGCAGATGTCCTGATCATCAAAACAGCAATACAATCGGCGCAGGTCGTCAATACTGTTCGATGGCACAGATCTGTTAGTCCACTATAGTGCTACAATGGAGAAGTAGTTGAAAAGAACTTATTTTCCAAACATGTATGAAACATCTTCAGTAATGGTAAATTACTACCAGTACAGATGAATCTTCCTGCTGCACCAGAGAGCTTGATGAGGATGTTTACATGTAATTGTAGCAAGAGCAGATGCAACTCCCAGAGAATTTCTATGGAATGTTCCTTGATGTGTGGGGTGTATAAGGGTGTACGTTGTTCTAATTCATTTCGGCTAGAGGAAGATGACAAGGATGATGGATGATTTTTCTTTCCTGTAAATGTCTCATGGACACCAAACAGCTTTCAAAAAGCATTGAAATATAATATTCAAAGGCTCTTTAATATCTAATCAGCATCGACATACAACGTAACCTACTCATTCTTCATAACCTGCTTTTGTCTTTCCATGGCCGATGTCATACATGTACCTCCATTTAGAGTGCACGGCTAGAAAATACTCATGATTGGTGGTTGATAACCTGCTTTACTTGAGCACTTGTTTTATATGACCTGGCTGGAATTGTTCCACTGCACTGCCAGATAACAGTGAAGTAAGATTAGGTCACGGTGCTGTCATTTTCTATAACGATTTGCTTGTAGTTATGGTCTTGGGTTCTGGTTCTGGTCAAAGGAGATCCACCGTTTGTATGTTAGCCTATAATTCAAGATATGATTAAAAAAATCATCACTGGAGAATGCCTGTATTCAATAGTTGGAATCCTCGCTCACTCACACCCTACATGTAATGACTTTATCCACAAAATAGTTTCATGCAGCTCTATCTATCCTAGGATCAAGAAGCAAGATTGAAAGGTAAATTTCCCCTCTTCAACAAAGAGAGCACCTACTGCTTCAACTAGTTACAAAATACACACAATATCACACGCTTCAGACTTGAAGGTGATGCCTCCTCCTTTACACCAGATAAGAAAAACATCCGGCTCTAGTCTCAATACCAAGTCGCGCTCTCAGAGATTCCTTTTCTACTGGCAGGAGCTTGATCCACACTACATTCTATATTTTGATCAATTTACCAGATACAAGAGATGGAGAAATTGAAGTCACTAGTGCTCAGTTCTGAAAAAGACATGAACAGTGCCATAGTACTCGTACTCACGTACTACTACCGTTGTCTGAGTACTCGTACTCGAACTACCGGTTATGAACCGGTGTGTTGGCTCAGTTGGTAGAGCGTCCGCCTCACAACCGGGAGGTCGGAGTTCAAGCCCGTTCAAACCCCAGCCGCATCAGACCAAAGACATAAAAAAGATGGGAGTTGCTGCTACCCTGTTTGGCGTTCAACGATTTAAGGGATAGAGCAACGTCAATCTGGCGCTGCTCAGTGGCTGCCGGGCCCGCGATTAATTGGGCAAAAATGAATTTTCGGAAGATTTCTATTTGTGATGTCTATTTCGAATAAAATATAGATTATTATTATTGTTTGTACTTGGGCGATAAAATACTTGGAACTCCACATCTAGTGTACTCGAGCATCATTCTATACATCTTTTTGTACTAGAAAAAAAATTTGACTACAATTTCATAATCATCTGGTATTTTTTATTGGTACATCATGAAGTATTTGTTCACCATAGTCAGAAAGATAGCATGTTATTGCATTTTTTCCTATTTGTCATGTCATTATGTTGAACTACCGCATATCAGGAAAATATATAAAAATCATGTGACAGTACTTATTCTTTTTATGAGAATCCAATAATATATGTAATTAACAACTTACATAGACAACACTGATGCAAAGATCACTGAACTAGGTCATCAAGCACTGCCAACTGATTTGTTACCCACATGCATAAAATGTGAAATTTAGACTTCATCAAATACCGAAACTAATTTGCATATTATGCAAATATTGACAGAGTGTAACGACAAAAACATCCGTCTTGTTCACTGACCAGGAAAACCTGGCTTTAGACTCTGGATTGTTTCCATAGGGTACCTAATTGTAATGGCATAGTGAAAATTTGAATTTTGTATAATAGTGGCAGTTAATTTGCATACCATGCTAATAAAATCACATGTATTTATCTAGAAATAAGCTTATCGTGTTCCCTGGTTCTAAGAGCATGTATTTTCACAGTCAATTTCTTTTAATCTGCAAATTCAGGTGTAAAAATCTGAATTTTATTGTACAAGAAAAGCTAATTTGCATATTATGCAAATTAGATTACTTTCCCATGCTGGGATTTTGGGGGATTTTTAGTATGGTGCATAGTGGACCTTACTAAATTGAACTGCGAGCAAATCAATTCTTTTGCAATTGTGGTGGGTACAAGGTCTATTTTGACTGGACTAAAAGCCCAGACTGTGATTCACATCCATGTCACAATGTAAATAGTTATACATCCCCAACTTTGGTGTTCAGCCTTGTATAGGCAAGCTACCATGCAGCTGTAGTCTGTAGAATTTGAATTAAGTTTGCATACTTAGTTTAGCTAGCTTACAGTGCATATAGTTTAAACAGGTGAAGTATTGTGATTAGATACAGTGCACTCTCGTTATAAAGAACACTGATTATAACAAATTTCATTATAAGAATAAAATCTCTGGTCCCATATACTTTGATTTCTTTGTTTTTATGTTTTTGCAACCCTGATATAAAGAAATTTCATTATAAAGAACAAATTTCATGGGTCCCGAGGACTTCTTTATATTGAGAGTGCACTGTAGTTTGAACAGGTTAAGGTATTGTGTATAGATAGTTTGAACAGGTTAAGGTATTGTATAGGTTAAGGTACTGTGTAATTTGAACATGTGGAATTATTGTGTGTGAGATGAGTGTGGATGTAGGTAGTAGAACGAGTGGAAAATCTGGCAGAAGACACCCAGATTTCGAGAGAGCAGGTTGTGCTCGAGAGAGTAGCCGATGTGCGTGTAGGCAGCAAGGATATGGGGCACGCCCATATATGTTATGTAGTGCAGACATAACACCCTTGGTTCACCGGGTCGGGTACAGCAGGCTGGTACATCGGAGAAGCCTTCATTGCTTGGGTCTCTTCTCGTGTCAAATACTGGATGAGCTGGGCTCGTGGCTTGGCACCTCCCCTTCATTCGTCATTGGTTGACGCCTTAATTCCCTTGTCGCCGCAATCGAGTGACACGCGCCTTCAGTTGTCTTCACTGGTAGACGCCTGCTCCTTCCCTGGTCGACGCTCGCCTGGTTGATTGACGCTCGCTTGGTCGACACTCGTCTGGTTGATTGACGCTCGCCTGGTCGATTGATACGCTCTTCGTTGGTTGACGCCCGCATGCTGTTGTCGCCCATGTCGCCACGCGAACTTTCAGTCGTAGCGAATTGATGTTTCAACTGTCGCTAGTCGCCAGTGAGAAACTGAACTGTACAGTGAACTGAACTGAACTCAAAGCAACTAAACCCGAGGTGCTATTGCTCCGTATCTTTTTGTTAAATTAAGTTGAACAAATAATTAAGACTTGTACCGTATAAGAATAAAATACAGAAAATACAGAAGTCTTTGTGAGTGTTCATAACTTGGAAATGATAACTTGAATTTGTAATTGGTACATGTAAATTGAAGTTGATAATTTGGAATTGAAGTTTATACACTCAAAGTCTGTTTTGTACCATTATACATTTATAAAATATACAACTATCTGTTTCTTTGCTCTAATAAAGAGTATGAATTAATAGTATTTTCAAGAGTGCAAAGGTGTCATATTGTTGTCTGGCAAACACACTATATCCCGAACCCAACTTATCGTTAACCGGGTTGATGACGGTACCCAGAGTTGACAAAAATAGAAATAGATAGATGGATAGATAGCTGGATAGATAGATGGATAGATAAATGGATAGATAGACATATAGATAGATAGATACATAGAGAGAGATACATGGAGAGAGAGATAGATAGATAGATAGATAGATAGATAGATAGATGGATGAATAGACAGAAGGAAATATAAACAATACATTTGGAGTTTCTTTTTTTTTCAATATTTCCACCCTAATCCTTCATCAAGAACTGAAATTCTACTGAACATGAATTATGATGTCACTCTACACCAGGGCTTCCCAAAGCCCAGACTGTGATCCAGATCCATACCATGAAGGATGTTAATCCGAACCTTGCGGCCTTTTTTTCTTTTTTGTTGAAGTTTGGAAATTCACTGCAGATCAGATGAAACAGCCTTATTGGCTTATTGTACTTGACCTCTTAGCTTTCACAGTAATCATACCCACACCTTCAAAAACAAAACTTTAAAAACCCCTGTTCTACACATTGGACCCAGTTGGGTATCATTGTATCTGGCCCACACGTCTGTACAGTTGTCAAGATATTTGCAAGGGACTGATAACAGCTTACTTCATCACACATGCTTCCACAAAACTATTTATAATTAGTAGTTGTAGGAGTGCAAGTAGTAATGGTGGTAGTTGTGGTTATGGTTATGGTATAAGTAGAAGTGGTAGAGGTCTTTGTAGTCGAGGTAGAACTTGGGGCTGGAAAAGCAAACTTTATGACTGTTACGTACATATAAGGGGAGGCTGAAGAGTTCATAGGCTGAATAAAAAGGAGTTATGATACAGCAATGGAACTAGTCATGCATTAAATTCAACCTTTTCTGATACCAGCTGTATTGTTTCTTTTCAGATATGTTTTCTTGTTTTCTTTTAGAAATGATTTTACATTGGCAGTTGAGGTTTCTGAAAATGGTTAATTTTGACAAATTTTTGATGGCATAGACTTGCTCTAGCTGATAGTGGTTCGTCTGTCTCCACTCTATCTGGTCTATCTGTCTCTCTGTTGCATTCTCAACAGAGATAACTACATTTGGGTGGATCTTCCAGCATTTAAAGCCCTTAAAATGATGACCCTTGTCTGGGAAAGTAATGCCATCAAACATCTGCCAAAATGACCATTTTTCAGAACCCTCCACTGCCAATGTAAAATCAATGTTAACAGAAAAATAAGAAGACATATTGGAAATTAAACAATGAAGTTAGTATCAGGAAAAAGTTGGATTTAATGCATGACTGGTTTTGTAGCTACAGCATAACTCCTTCTCAGTCAGTCTATGAACTTTTAAACCTCACTTCATACAAACCCAGACCCAACTTTGCTGTGTACAGTTGGTAGGTAACCACTGCACTATTATGGTTTTATCCTGACATTTTCAATAAAAGTGTAGTTGGCTCTCTAACGTTCCATTGGGTAGTTCTTTCATAACAAACTGCCTACTACTTACTGTCCATTCTAAGCCATTATATAATAGGGATAAAGAGTCTTACCCCAAAACACAACTACTATAACAAGATTAAAACCAAATGGTCTTAACCACTGATCCATGAATCCTTTCATTTATCCTTACATCCACTCTGACTGTCTGGCATACTCTTACCTAAGAATGGTGTCGTCGTCTGTGATTATCAGCCATGGAAACTTCCTGTATTTGGGATTCTTGTTGAACTGCTCAAAGATTGCAAACGTCTTTCCACAATGACCTAGACATGGAGGAATAGATAGTTCTAAAGCAGAATTGGTTAAATTGTATGCCTCAGATGTACTATTGTCCATACACTCCTGTGATCAAATAAACCGAGTATGAACATAACATTGTGCCTATATTCCTTTGTCATATAGAAAACAAATAGAACATAGAACAGAAAATCTTTAAATATCAAGAGAAACCCAAAAACTTTATGGTAAAGAAGGGGATATTGAACACTTGAAAAAGTATACTTTCTAAAGTAAGTAATTTTGCAGTTTGATTTGTTTTGATTTGTTCACTTGCAAAATAATCACATTTACAAATATGAAATACAGAATTCAGAGTTAAAGCCAAATTACAGTTTTGTAAATTGATGAAAAAATAAATTTTCTGCTGTTGTGTGTTCTAGACAGATGTATATCACCTACCAATGCCCTGAAAATCACACTCTCTTTAACGCTTCCATTTTTTAAAGAAATTTATTCAATATATAAAAATCCAACGGGACCCCAGCTTTTTGCCACAGGAAATGTACATAGTGATATCTGTTCTCTGATAAATTACATATCACAATATGTCATTATAAACAATTTTCAGTAGGTTTAATGTTGTTTTCTGATATTCATCATACACATATATAATTTGGGGAAAATTGATGAAAAGTTGTCCGATTGACCAAAACAATACTTGGGCATCAGACAAAAAATACAAAGTACTTATCATTTAGTTTAAACTGGAAATAAAATTGAATTGAACCACCCACAAAAACTAATATGACTTATGGAAATGGTGTGTGTTTGAATTTGTAGATTGTGAAGCCCAGTAGAAAAAGATGAAGGTAATGGGTAAACTATGAATTAACCCTCTACAATGTAGGACCAAAAGCTCATTTCACATTTTAATGTAAACATAATTGTACAAATACAGGACAATTAAAGTGGATAAAATTATAACTAGTTCTGATAAAAAAAATCACAAGTACAAAAAGGCAATCATAATGGAAGTACAATTTTGTAAAATGGAGTGATGATTATCATTTGTGGTGTTGATTTTTTTTTTTTTTTTTGGGGGGGGTAGACTAGATTTTTCATGTGTGTGTGACCTGAATGAGAGATCGATTGAGCAAAAGACACATTAGGACAGCACAAATGACATACCTCTTTCAGTGTTGGGAACCCCAGAATCGACCGTTGGTATGGACTTGTCTACTTTGTCACTGAAATACACAATGTGATCCACATGACTTCCCCATGTCTTCTGCACCACAGGAACTGCCACAACATGAAATTAGTTTGCATTACAATGTTTACACTGTCATATCGCTATGGTGATTCAACAGATGTTGTAGATTTGTGATACAAAGCCATTTTCATTGTTGAGCAACTACTCCAAAGTGGGTTCTGGTCAACTTCAACGAGATGAAATTTTACATATAAATTGCAGACGAAAGTGTTGTACAAGAAAGTATAGCCTTTTTGAAAGTGTCATATTTATTTACATGCTATGAGTACTGTCGATGTTACAAGAACGTTTGAACAATTATTTGAATTTGGGTCATTGGAAATCATAAATTCAACAAAAAATGCAAATTACTTTCCATTTTACTACTTTTACAATATAAACAAACATTTTAAAAATAATTATGAAAAGAAAATGTAGAGATCATTTAGCTTTTGAATGATACCATATTGACATATTTTCCAAACCATGAACAAAATATTCATCTCTTACATCAACATGGCACAAAACAGTCCACAACTCCTGATCTGACTTTGTAAAAAAAGGAAAAAAAAAGGCTTTCATAAAATGTCAAATTTCGAGGAAAATATCAAATGTAAATTAACTAATTTTAAAGGTGATTGCAAAAGGCCATATCTCCTTACTACAAAGCAGACATGAAATCTTTAACAGCAAGTCTATATTTCATATTAGTGGTATATACTTGGAAGGTACTGTTTGTGGTAAAATTATGTGCCAGCGACATTTCTGCAACAGACACAATTCTGCACCAGTAACACATTGACAGTTAATGTAACAGAGACCCCTACTCATTACCCGTGTCAACATAGGCAAACAACTGCATCAGGTCAATATTTCAGCTTACCTCTTTCTTTGTGGTACTTTTCACATGTCTTTACAGTAAAGAGAATGTCATCTCCTGGCACTGGAGCTCCCTGAAATCAGACAATTCACACAAAAAAATACCCATAAATATGCTACAAAATCTATCAATAAATAGATAAATACAAATACAAGTAAAGTAGAAATTAAAATTTAGGACCAATAAAGATAAGGTGGACATGGTGTTAATAGTACGGCCCGTAAAGTCAAGGATAATGTACATTGTACCTTTTTCAAAAAATTCTCAAATGTATCTGGTGATGGGTTATTAATCTGTCCTTGTGAACACTCATGAAACAGATCAACTGCAGTGAAGGAAGATTATGAATTGATGCTTGAACTAGGGCAGAATGAGCTATGTTCAATTAGATTTATGCAGGGCAGCTGAAATAATTGAATATGCAACTGAGAAGTAAAAAGAAAATAAAGTGGGTTTTCCAACTTCACTGGCAAAAAAAAATGTTCTTCCAATTGAAGATGAAAAGAAAAAAATAAGAAATAATATGTGACCTGTCACCACCATATCCTGATAAAGTCGTACATTTTTGGAAACAAAAACATGGGAAAAAATACCTTGGGTGAAAAATATAAATATAAAAACCTTTGCAACATGTGAGGGTCATAAAACTTTTGATTTTTGATCACAATTCGCTTTCATACTTGATACCATAATTGCGATAATTGGCACTTTCCTTACCTTTAGGTAGTGCGACTTTATCAGGGTAGCATGGTGACGGGTCACATATGTAACTGACAATTAAAAAGGATAAAAAATGGTTTTCCAAGTTTTCAGGCATAAAAAAATTCTTCCCACTGAAGATGAATAAAAAAATCAATTTATTTATTTATGTATTATTCTATTCATTTAGTAACCATCTATTCATTTATTTATTTATCTATTTCTACCAGGGGCCATATGATCCCTTATTACCCCAAGAACTGACAATGACAACTTACACACTGTGGTAAATTCTTTGGATGAGATGTGACACAGATAGAGCTGGACTTTTTGACCTCCTTCTCTTTTTGTGATATTTTCTCTCTGATGTCCTCATCTGATAGGGCTGCCGCATTCCTCTCAATGTTCCCTGCACACAGCTGGGGCAAGCCAGTCATATGAAGACCATTCTCCTCATTCCAAATGAAGAACGCTAACTGTAAAAATACCAAGATGCTAGAGATGATGACAATTTGAGCACAACAACAAACTTCAAAATAGTTATTACAAATGGTAAATACGAATATTTATTTGTTTGAATTATTATTTAATTCATTTATTTGTTAACCTACATATGTATTTATGCATTAATATATCTATTTATTCATTCATGCTTCATCTTTTATAGTGCTATAGTTACATTACTCAAAGGAAAGTAAGTAGATAACTTTTTTTGTACTTTTACAATCAATAACAGTGTATGTCTTTTACAAATCTGGAATATCAATCCAACAACTATTTTTTAATGCAAAACCATTACCTCATGTTTGGCATCAATGCTGAAGTCCATTTTCTGTTCTTCTGTCTTCCATCTTGTTGCAAGGCTGTAAGGAAGACAACAAACACACATCAACATCACAAGAGGTTATTGAATGGCACAATGCAATTTTCTTTGAAAACTATGACAATTTGATTCATTGCTTATAGGAGCCAATGTTTTAGCTACAAAAAGTCACAACATCAATATAGTAATGGGTAATTACCAATGTAGTACATATAAGGAAATTGAAGAAATACTTTGTAACTTGCACTCTATTGGACTAAATTAAAAAGATATAACAGAGCCTGAAATATCCATTCTAACAGAATCTTTATCACGTTTTGCTCTTTAATAATGCACACACACAGACACAGACACACACACACACACACACAAACACACACACACACACAAACACACACACAGACAAACAACATCAAAACTTGACAATTGGCTTTCTCAGCATCAATGTGTTTCTTTCTCACCTTGTGAATAAGGCATTGCTAAGAAGCCAGCCTGCATCGAAATCAGGGAAGATGAACTCTGACAATCTATCATGGAAGCGAAAGTGGTGTATGATGGTAACCTCTTGATCAAACAGACTCTTACCCAGGAACCACTCCTGCCATACAAGAGATACATGGTTGCCATGACAACATACTTTTTGAAGTTTTTTTGGTTACAAGCTTGGAAGTAGTCATCTGATTACTAATGTGTTATCCCAATGGTAATTAAAAAGATGGATCAAATACGTCATAACTGCTTATTTAAATTTTAAAAAAAGTAATCAAAATTTAACAATATTTTCTCACCAATATGGAAGATAATTTAAGCTTAGGTAGATACTTCTAATGTAACTCCAACACAAAAAAATATACTTTTGCTGCAAATCAAATTATCTTCTTTCTCACAATAGGCACCAGCCAAAAACTGCACTCAAATATTACATGATTTGATTACTTACTGCAAAAGAAAATTCGAACGAATAAATCAGAAATATCATTACTGAAACACTGGTACGAACAATTTTAACATGAGCATGGCGTATTATATAGTTCAGATATCTTAAACTGTGGTCATTGTTAGCTTGTCCCTTTAAGCTTTAAGAGTATAGATATTTATGAGAACCAACATATTTATTTTACTAATTATTACAATTGTGAATTTACCAGATGTGAAAAAGTAAAGCCAACAGGTAAATTACTTACACATAAAAGCAAAATATCTTTGTTTACATAAATTTAATTACCTTCTCTGAGTTGAATCTGCTGAGTATTGCTAGCAACCCTGTGATGCTGACTCTTGTGTCTTCTTCACAAAAGAAGAACCATTTCTTATCTCCATACTCACCATGAAGCCTGGATTGGTAACAATGGTGTGGACATCAGTGCAAAAATAATATAATAAAGTATTAAAAACTTCTCATATTGAATCAATAACAATTGAACAGAAGTACTGCGTACAAAAAAAATGACAGCTTTGACTAATAATAATAACTGAAAAATCAATACTAGAAATCAACTAAAGTATGTGAAGTTGTAACTTGAAGAGCATTATGTGCAGTAATTTTATCTTTGAAACATTCATTCCACCATTTACCCCACTGGAGACCAAGTACAAGTTAACTCATGTTGGGGTCTACAGAAAATATGTGTTATAGTGAAATCAAATCGTCTCCAATGGGCTAAATTCATTGTTATTACAATAGGTATCATGTTCTGATTCTGAATTGACACAATCATGATACACATACACTTGATAGGCATTGCTCTATCAAAATACAAAACCTGCCAACATGAAAATTTGACAATTAAAATAAAATCATGAAATAAAGGACATATATAAGTCATACGAGACCTAAATTTTCAATGTCAATCAAATTTCATTATTCCACGCACCAATCAACATCTCAATTCCTTTTCAGTGAAATTGATTATGATATGTAAGTACAGCGACAAACCAATTTAATCTCAAATTTACAAGCACATTTTGTTCTGCATTGAAAAATACAAACTAAAGTATTAAACATTTGTCATAAGTGAGACTACACACTTTCTTTAGTGCAGTGATTAGATTGGTACTTACTTTGGAAGGACAGGTAATATTGTCCATTGTCCAATGGAGTAATACTTTTCATGCAGCAAAATAACAGCTGGTTGATCCTTTTTAATAAAGAAAATACATACAAAACAAGGAATGGAATATGCATATGGTACAATCAAATATGTCGGGTACATAACCGTACATTGTTCCTATATCCAAACTACACTTATTATAACTCAGTAATGTTGTATTGCTTAATTAGTACAGTAGTAGAAGTAGTAGTAGTAGTCATTATTATGATAATTATTTGGAAAAAGGCGATGGATGGTACTAGTACTTCCAAAATATTGTTTGTTTTTAAGTTGTGACAATTCTTACAGCACCTAGAAACTTTTGTATTAGGTGTTATACAAATGTTATTTATTATCATTATTGTTATTATTGTTGTTGTTATTGTCATTATTATTATTATCATTATTATATTATTATTGTTGTTGTTATTGTCATTATTATTATTATCATTATTATAATAATTATTATTATTGTTGTTGTTATTGTCATTATCATTATTATTATTGTTGTTGTTATTGTCATTATTATCATTATTATTATTGTTGTTGTCATTATTATTATTATTATTATTATTATTATTATTATTATTATTATTATTATTATTATTATTATTATTATTATTATTATTATTATTATTATTATTATAATTATCATCATCATTATTGTTATTAAAATATTATTATTATTATTGTTATTATTATTATTATTCACTACTATTCTCCTTATTATCATTACTTACTAGTACTACTACTTTACTTCTTTTTTTCTTTCTATAATCATCATTGTAATTATGATAAATTTAGCTATTTTTATCATCATTCTGGCAGTTTTTACCAGCACAGAGGAGAGTGGTAGTGTAGTGGTAGTGGCAGTAGCTGTACTTTACCAAATCCCATACTCTGCATTGTTGCTGTATGTCCTCTTTCACACTCACAGCCCGCTGTAAGTGTGGTGATGCTGGCTGGCTTCTGATAACAAACAGTACTTCACTAGTAGATACTTCATTTGGACCCTGTATGAGGAAACCAGATGAAAATGTCATTCAGCTTTTTTTGTTTCTCACAAGACTTTCTTGATCTTTTCTTGAATCTCTATAGCACTGCATAGTTTTGAAAACAATGATAATCTGAAATTTACTGACAAGATCTATTTTTTTTTTTGGGGGGGGGGTCAAATTTATGAAGTTACCTGTGAATAAAATATGCTTCATATCTACAATGCTGTAGCCATAAGGTTAACCGACCACTAACTCGCTGTTGTTAACCAAATTTATGTTGATTTCCCGGCTTCTAGTTCAGATATTTTTTGTTCATTTTGGTGAAGAAGCATTACTACATTTTAAACAAGCTAGATATAAGAATCACCACCAATGTTTTATGGGTTTACTAGGTTCCATTCAAATACAGATAGCAATGATTATGAAATTTAACTCCAATGAACCTGGCTGTTTTCACATACTTCAGTAGGTGTGGCTGTTTTAGACATAACGACATTCAGTGACATTAGAATAAATCTAACAACTAACGTTACACTGAAAGTCTGAACTCAAAACTGCCACATAATTCACAGAAGTCAGCACTGATTTTCTGATTTCAAGTTCTATAACGTTGCCCTGTAACGTTAAATAATTTGCACATAAAAAAATATAACATTATAACTTAATCAAGATTATGCACCCATTGAAATTATGACAATTCAATTGCCATCTGTGAACAGAAGCAGATGGGTAACACAAATATTAGTATGTGGGACTGTGATTAATCTTACCTCCGTATGAACAGACACATCGTGATACGGATCAAACGCGCACGATGATCCTAGGAAAGAAAATGAAACATAATTAAGTTATTACAATAAGTGAACTCGTGACTTGTTTCCAGAAATACTTAATCAAGATATCAAGGATTCGGGCCGTGGTACCTGCAAGTAAACACACGCAGACGATAACACTGGAAATCATCGCGACGCGTCGTAGCAGTCACGCACTACAGCTGGATCCGATATCCGCTATCCTCAGGCGCCGCGGCAGGGCCTCCGCTCCGCCTCCTCAAAGGGCCCGGCCTCGCCGCCTCCGGTCGGGGTTGTTTACGTACAAGGGCGCCGCGCCACGAGCTCGATAGGTAGAATAGCGTCTATCACCATGGCGGCTGCTTCTTATCCAAGATGGTTGTCAGACTGCAAACTTCAGTTGACAAATTCAGCGGTACGATTTACCGTGATTCTTGTATATTTCTTCCGTGTTGATTGTGTGATTGTGTGCACTGTTTTTGCATAGAATCTACGTTAATGTATTGGTTTATGTAATAACAAACAAGGTCTTACTTAGTGTTTGGTAACGTCTATGACTATGCTATGGCTGTTGTGGTGTGACTGATTGCGCAGGGCATTGATTTGTGAATAACAATGATACAATCCCGATTGTAAATAATTAAATAGTCTAACGTTATTTTGATTGTGTTGTGTGTTGTCAGTCCCTT